>QRFJ01001889.1:0-44460 GCA_006176705.1 Cocos nucifera | reverse complement strand
GATTTTGATAATTGTCAAATCATGAGTTTATTATGTATCTAATCATGTGTCTCAAGAATGTGTATAGAATTCACACATATTTGGATGTCATGCCAAAATACAATCTATCTAGATAATTTATCTCAAGAACAAATCCTCTCAAGATAAAGAAACCAGATCTAGGATTTTATAGATAGATCTTGAAAATTTTTTCAAGATCTTACAGTAGAAGACTTAAATAAATAAAATATTTATTTAAATAAATATATAAATATCTAAATTTTAGATTTATTACATGATCAAGGTATGATATTAAATCAAAAATTAAAATTAAATAAGAAAGTAAAAGGTTGATCAAATCAACCTAGATCTACACTACATCAAATGTAGGTATGAAGTTAATAGATCAGATCTATTACCTAAGCAAGTTAGATGTTCAACTTGTTGATCTAGGCTTCAGAATGAAGTCATGAGCCACACATGCATCCAGCCTTTAGGAGTCATCCACACAAGCTTAGGATCTCTGATCTGAAGTTCGATGCAGGAAATCAGCATAGCATGCTAGTACTATGCTGATCCTTCTTCGATGGTCGATCCGATGCAGCTTTCTTCAAAATTTAAACTCTCAAAAATATGAGAAGAAAGATGAGAGTTTACTGATCTGAGATTCTCTCAGAAAAAACTCAGAAAAAGAAGAAAAAATTAAAAATAAAACAGCCCTAGAAGAAGACCCTCTTCTTCTTCTCTTTTCTCTCACCTAGACACCTAGTTTGGTGCCTATGGAACCCCCATGCCCAAGGACCCAGTTCCTATGATTTTTGCACACCCCAAACCTCTCCCAAAGATCTATATTTCATAAAAAAAATAGAATAAAATTCATCCAATAAATAGAGAAAAGAAAGAGTCCAAGTTAGATCAAAATCCTTGACTAGGAATATCCAAACATGGGAAGTTATCGGGGCGCCCAACTCTTGGGCGCCTCCTCCACAATTATTGGCTTGGACTAGCAAGGAAGGGTACACAAAAAGGAGATTATTTTCATGGAATAAGAGAAGAATTAATTAAAAGAGTGGGCGGCACTTAAGGGAAGGTGTCTTGGTCAACAAGGACTCTATCTTATAGAATCCTAAGCAAAACTAACTCATCTTTTGACTTGGTCTTCCAACAAATTGCCTTATGAGAAAAGGAGGAGAGAAAGAGGGTTTGAGAAGCCATGGGAGTGGAGAATTTTTATGTAAGAAACAAAACAAAAAGGGCATGGGGCATGATGATTAAGTCGCACAAGTGATAGAGAGTCCTAGTCACACTAGGACTCCTATTTTGACTTGGTCAAACAAGATCTTTTAACCAAATAAAATCAAGATTAAACTAATATAATTAAATAAAGCCCTAACCCATTTAAAATTTAATTAAATTAGATTTAATTCTAATTTATTTTTTAATTAAATTAGAAAATTGTGTTAATCTGAGTCCTAGTTAGACTAGGACTAGTTCTTCCTTGCACTTGGCTTATCCAATAAATCAATTGAACTTGATCCAATCAAGCCCAAATCAAATCTAATTAAATCATATTTAATTAGACTTAATCTAATTAAATCAACCTATTAGTTTAATCAAATTAAGCTAATTAGCAATCCAATTGCTAATCGATCCTCCTACAACACTTGCACTAGGTTAAACACTAATTGTATTGATTGTTTAATCCTAGAACGATTCTTAATCGTTGATCAACCATCCTATCAGATCATAAGCTCTAATGTGTGTGACCTCATAGGTTCGAACCTAAGTTGATAGCACTAGAATAAATTTCTATACCAATTGAAGTGATCATCTAGTAATGATACCCAATGACCGAATAGGTCAAAGGTGTAGAACACCATCCTTAGAACCCATGCAGATATAGTTTCCATATAATTCATCTCGTTGATCAGAATGCTCATAGAACACCTCAAAGTTCAAATGTCAACTCTGATTAGGTTATCCATATTGTATTTTAAAATATCAAATCCATCTAATGGATTATCCTGGCCAAGATTTTGCTATATTGAAATACAGTGATACATTCTTCTCTAACTCTTAGAGAGGTCAATTCCATCTTGATCATACTCTGACTTTGCAAGTACTTAACTATGCCCAGAAGCCTTTCGTTGCTGAATTAAAAATTCAGTTAGTCCAGTACCAAAGCATAGTGAGTTTCTTGAAAGTCACTACGGTGATCTTAGGTCTAAAGGATACTTATACCTATATCCCATTAGAGACATTCTCGACATTAGAATGCCTTGGAGTTGGTCACATTCAATGATGATGTACCCATACATCTCACCTGTATGCCATATTAGTGTCTCCACACTCCTTGGTTAAGAGCACAACCAACCTATATGGCATATAGAAACCTATGCTCGATAGATGCTATTGTCTTAATTAGCAGCCTATCATTTGGTCGTGAACAAATTTAAGGACTAATCGATAAATCCTCTCTTTATCGAAACTAAACAGTTCTAAGGACTTCATCACAACAATGGAGTTCATTAGAAGATGTAAACTTCTGATGAAAAAGATGCCAAAATATTTTTATTAATTAATAAATCAATTATAATTATAAAATAGCTTAACCATCAATAGGCTGACGACTGGCTTTGGGACATAATTCCCTATAATCCTGATAGACGTATGCCTGACGACTAGAGAGAAAACTTTGCTGAAGTCGATGCCTTCCTTCTGGAAGTACCCTCTAGCTACCAATCTTGCTTTGTACCAGATACCTCTCTACTCTGAAGGCTCCACTTTGCGTTGGAAAATCCATTTGCATCCAATGGATTTCTTCTCCTGTGGCAGTTGCACCAAAAGCCACATTTGATTCTTTTAGAGAGACTGCATTTTTTCAACCATAGCTTGAATCTCTGTCTTGGCTCTCTGTAGCCTCCTCATAGGTGTAGGAGTCTCTATTTTCTATCACTAGAGCATATGACACCAAATCTCCAAAGTCATATCGATCTGGTTGTTGCATGTTCCTCTTTGGCTTGTGTAGTGCAATGCCGATGTCGATCCTTGATCCAGCATGCTCTCACTAGTCTTCCTAGCTTCTAACCTTGTTTCAGTCTTCTCCACTTATGGAGATTCCTTTGAAGAATCCTCCATCTAAAATTCAAGTCCTCTCGATGCACCTATAAGTGGCAAAATAGAACAAGAGATTAGTTGTCCAATGCTGCCTTGCTGGATTGTTTACTGCTCCTGCTGTCCTTCCATGCCATCTTGCCTATGTAGAACTGAGTTTTCATCAAAGACCACATCCATACTGATGATAACCTTCTTCTCTAAGGGATCCCATAGTCGGTACCCCTTAACACCTTGCGAATATCCCAAGAACACCATCTTTTTTGCCTTGGCATCCAATTTGCTCCACTCAACAGCACCGATGTGCATAAATGCCGTGCACCCAAACACCTTTAGATGGTTCAGGTTTATACTCCTTCCAGACCATTTCTCCTCTAGAATTCCAGCATCTAACCTAGTGTGAGGTGATCGATTCACTAGATAATAGGCTACATCCATTGAATCTACCCAGAACACCTTAGGAAGCCTTGCATACAGCCTCATGCATCTTGCTTTCTCCATAAGGATCCTATTCATTCTCTCGACCACCCCATTTTGCTGAGGAGTCTCCTTCATCGAGAAGTATCTTTTGATGCCACACTCTTTACCAAAAACTTGAAACTCCTTGCTGGTGTACTCTCTGTTGTTGTCAGACCATAAACACTTCACACTTCTGCCCTATTTCTTCTCCATCTTGGCCTTCCAAATTTTGAATTTGGTGAAGACATCTTATTTCTCCCTTATAAAGTAGACCCAAACCTTTCTTGGGAAATCATCTATCAGGATCATGAAGTATCTTGCTCTATTTCTGGCTGAAATCAGAGCTGGTCCCCATACATCCGCGTGAACTAGATCTAGTAGGGCTGCCGTGCGGGCTGTGCTGACCGCAAACTAAACTCTCCTCTATTTTTCCATCTGGCATGGCTCATAAAGCTCACAAACTCCTCCACCCAAATCAAAGATTAGTCTCTTTTTGCTCAGCTCCTTCATTCCTCTATCTCTCATGTGGCCCAGATGATAATGCCATAACCAATAAGCCCCCTGTTGATCCACATTGCTGCTGCTATATCGGATCCTTCGATCACCACAGATCTCTCCATCTTGTAGAGGTTATTTTTCATCCTTCTACCTCTCATCACTATCATGGCTCCATTGGAGATATTTAATACTCTACTCCTGGCATGACTGCTAAAGCTATAGCTGCTTCGCTCTAGGTAACCTAATGACACAAGGTTCTTCTTTAGGTCCAGAATATACTTCACATTCGTGAGAGTATGCACCATCTTGTCAAACATCCTCATCCTAATTGTCCCAATACCAGCGACCTTACAAGGGTGATCATCCTTAAGTGTCACACTCTCTCCATCGATCTCAGTGTATGTAGAAAATCAAGACCGATTTGGGATGTAGTGATGCAAACAGGCTGAATCTAGGGTCCAAACTTTTGTGCTTTGTCTGTGACCATCTGACACCACCAAGAGGTCATCCTCCACCTCCTGATCAGCAACTATACTCAGAGAATTTGATACCCCATTTTCTCCCTTTTGATTCTTCAACTAAGGCAATCACGACGAAAATGCTCGATCTCGTTGCACTCGTAATACTTTACTTATTTTCTGCCTTTTTGAGACTTTGATCACCCCCTTGATTTTTCTTTTACCCTTCCTCTTCCAGATCTCTTCCCTATAGTCAAACCCTCCTGGGGAACGCCATCCTTGGTCATCTTCTCTCTCTGCTCATTTGTGCACAGCATCGAGACAATGTCTTGATAGTATAGTGTCTCTTTTCTATAGAGTAATGTCGTGACCAGCAGATCTTAGAAAGGGGATAGTGAACAAAGTAATAGGAATGATTTGTCTTCCTCCATCTTTATCCTAACATTCAGCAATTCATTGCTCACTTGATCAAACAACTGTATGTAACTGAGGACATCTCCATCTTTAACCATGCAAAGGCTATACAACCTCTTCTTCAACATAAGTTTATTGCACATGTTCTTTCCTATGTAAAGATCCTACAACTTTGATCAAAGTCCTTTAGGGGTTTTCTCTTCCCACATCGAATAAATGTTCGAGTCTGCCAAACATCCTCTAATTGCAAAACATGCCTGTTTCTCCATCGACATCCATTATCGATCTATCATCCTTTTCGCTCTATTCTCCAAAGCTTGATCTAATTCATGCTGCACAAGGAGATCCTCTACAAGAATTTTCCACATGAAAAAGCTTTCTTTTTCATCAAACTTCTTAAAATCTATCTTTATGCTACTTTTCATGATCGGATCCAAGTCATAAAATAGCAAAATCATCAAGATGGATGAGAAATACCTCGATAGGATCCTGCAGAAACTTCAGCCTTTGTAGATCTCTTGCTTTTGAAGAATAGACACCAAAGATCTGAAACCAGCAACTAGCAATCAAAGATCTCTAACCAGATTAAGGTGGCAGCCTTGAAAAATAGACACCAAGAGATGGGCGACAAATCCATAGAGAGAGAGGAGTAGGGTTTTAGGGAGAAAAGAAATTTCTATATTCTCTTCTTCTTTTCAAAAAATATTATTTATACAAAGTATATATAAATACCTTGAGTCAACATGACTCAGCCCTAAAAGACATTCCAAGGCTAACTCATATAAGAAAGCACTCACCCAAGCCCATGTCTTGTATGCTGTCATCCCTAGGAGTAAAGATCCAGTCCTATACATAAGTTAGCAACCTTAAGACCTTTGAACTCAGGCCTTAAGATCTATTGGATTAGAACTAATCCAAGACCAAATAAAGAAACTCGTGCTCATCTATCTGCCTGTTCGAGCTGGCCCGAGTGTTTCTCTTGGATTAGAACTAATCCAAGACCAAATAAAGAAACTTGTGCTCATCTGTCTACCTGTTCGAGCTGGCTCGACGAACACTCGAGCCAGCTCGATCGCCTATCAAGCAATAGATTCTCTAATACACATTCTTCATTGGTCTGAGGGAGCCAGCTTGATCTCATCCCAAGCTGGCTCGACCTAATCCCGAGCCAGCTCGACTTGTATCCGAGCCAGCTCAACAATGTATCAGCCCTCCTTCTTAGTTGATATAACTTCAGCTAATCCAAGCCTTCCGGAGCCACCACCTTGACTCCTTCATGATCTCCCAAGCCTTGGAAGAACCATCCTTGCTCTTTCATGCTCCACTTAGAAGTGTGCATCACGAGCACTAGTGCTAGGATATCGATCCTCCTGCACTCCTCTGCTCTGAACTCATGCCAAATTTTCTCTCCACCTATGAAGCAACCACTCTAGAGCTTCATCTGTGAAGCCACCTCTATAAAGCTCCACCTAATCAGAAGTCCATCTGATGCCATAGAAGAATCTAACTCTATCATTGAGTCATCTGAGGCCAACCACTCAATGCTGCATTGCTGAGCCTGCTGCTGCACCTCGATCACCGTCATTGTCCCTTCGAACCCTCCGCACTTCGTGGCCCTCTTCGAAGTCATCTAAGATACTTCCATAATCCATGGGCACCTTCAAAATCTAAGAGCTCATCTAACTCATTAAACCAGTGACTAAATCCTAAAAAATTCCACCCTAGTACTTCTCCTCTTCTTCACCAGCACCAACCATCGCTTCAGTTGTATCCGGAGGAACTATAGCTCAAACCCTGTCCTAGGCTTAGACCCACCTATCTCATCCCGACGCTCCTGAGACCCCTGGCTCTTCCTGAGATCTACTCTCAATCTTTCTAAGATGTCTTCTGACACTATCTACTGAGATACCTTCCTTGACTGCTGCACCATCGAGCCTCTTTCGACCTCATACCTCCAGGAAAGCGCAACTGCAGCACTCCAGTGCTTCCTGCCTCATCTCAACACTACCTTCTCATAGGTATCTAGGTCCTCTCTTATTGTACAACTCATCCTCCATCTAAACTATAACTCTTCCTAGTGTGCCTATAGAAGAAATCTTATGCAAGATCAGCCATCTAGTCTTGACCTGCTAGACCTCCATGGATCATCCATCTTCATCACCCCTAAGGCTTCACAAATCCCTGCTCTGGTTGATCTGCTGAATGCATCCCCAACTACTTTCCTACCTTTCTATAATCGAAGGATATATAGTCGCTTCTTTAGCCTTTTTTTGACCATTATCCTTTAGAAAACCTCTCCTCATCCATCAAACAGCCCCACACTGCCCATCTTCTTAGAGAACCCTTTCACCTATCATACACCTTAGCCTTTCCAAGCAAGACTGATATGAAAATTATGCACCCAAACCTTCCACCTCAAGAAAAACCCTTTCGGTTAATCCTCTCGACCTCTACATTCAACCCACTGCTCTCGGTTGGCCAAACCACAGCAATAACAAAGGTAGATTTGAGACATACCATAGAATACTTGTATAGATTTTTAATTTCTTCTTGTATTACTTCTCTTTTGCTTCCACATACCATCAGGCATTGATACCAATTATTCTGCAGCACCCTTGCATCACCAATCTTTGATACCAAATATTGTAAAAACCATTGTACCACTTTGATACCATGTTATGAAAGCCCCTAATCTTTAGCATGGACTTAAGGAGACCTATCGAGTTCTCTAAGATAGCAAACCACCAATCCACTACCTGGATCTATCTTGGGGTGCCTCCCTCCTTGGGCTTGAAGGAAGTACCTCCCTTCTCTAGGGCTTCTTCAAGAACCCTGGGGCGACAACAACAGAGAGAAGAGAGAAGAGAGATTAAGGGAGAAAAGATCTATATTCACTCACATTATGAAATCCTAATACATCCTATATATTTATACATAGATATTAGGCCCGACCAAAAACTCTCCTGGCTAACCCAATACATGGAAGCACTCATCGAGCCCATGTATGCCCATATCTCTCATGCTCTCATCACCTAGATCTAAACCTGACCTATACATGAGTTAGCCACCTTAAGACCTTATTGGATCAGGCTTTAAGATTCCTTGGATTAATCCCAATCCAAGATCAAATAAAAAACCCATCCTATTCTATATGCCAACGTCGAGTCGACTCTTTTAGAAGCCAAGCTGGCTCAATCATATCTTACCAAAATTTTATCTTATATTTGCCTGAGAGAGTTGGCTCGACTACACCCTGAGCTAGCTCAATCTCAATCTGAGCTAGTGCAACTGCATATTCAAGCCAGTCCACCTATGTGTCAGTCCCTTGTCTTGGCTAATTCTTGTCCTGGTTCTAGCTCTTTGCTCCATCTTGTGTTTCAGATCTTTGGAGCACCTATCAAGCCCCTCAAGGTCCTCACACTTAAACCTTGAGCCCATGAAGGGCTATAGACTACCTCCATCCTGGGACAACTTCTATCCTAATCCTAGGACTCACATCCATTCTAGTCTCCCAGAGCCAACACCCTGGCTCATCCTGTGGCCTCCCAAGATATGGGAGCATCATAAATCCTAACATCTCTATTTCTCTCACTGGTTTCTTCACACGCCAAGGTGCCCTTGGGGATAAAACCTCCAAACTTGGAGGAAGGAGGCCTGTCCTACTCTTCCTTCAGCCTCAACAACATCAAAGGATCCTGCACAATAATTATATCCTAAAGCTAATCATCTAGGTTATAGATGATTGAGCTAATTATAAAATATACTTAAATTATAAATTAATAAAATTATTATTTTGATATTTCATCATATTTTTGCATCTTCCTACAAAGAAATCTTCTGTGATGAAGTCCTTAGGGCTATTTAAACTCGATAAAAGAGGATTTATCATTTAGTCTTTAAACCTAATTGCGACCAAATGATACATTGTTACCTAGGATGATAATATTTATCAAGTGTAGGTCGTTGCATGCCATATGGGTTGATCGTCCTCTTAATCAAGGAGTATGGAGATACTAGTATGGTATGCAAGTGAAATGTAGGGGTACATTTCATGGATAGTGACCCAACTACGAAACTCTCTACTATCAAGAGTTTCTCATGAAGGATATGGGTATAAGTATCCCTTAGACCTAAGATCACCATAGTGACTTGCAAGCAACTCACTGTCCTTTGGTATCGGACTATCTGAAATTTTAATTCAATATGGAAGGTTACTGGGTGTAGTCAAATACTTGTTTAGTCGATGGATGAGTCAAGATGGGATTGACCCCTCCAAGTGTTGGAGCAAATGCATCACTATATTTCAATTTAGTAAAACCTTGGCCAAGATAGTCCATACAATGGATGCTAAAATTTTGAAATACAATGTAGATAAATTTTAGGATTGATAGTAAAACCTAGATCATCCTTTGAGCATTAAGATCAAGGGGATGAATTATATAGTAACCATATGCCATAAGTTCATGGATGTTGCATAGCGACTATTCGGCCTATCCAGATGTCGAATACTATTGCTAGATGATCACATCGATTAGTACAGAAAATTAATTTCTATGCTACCAACTTAGGATTTGAACCTATGGAGCAGACACAATAGAAGTTTCTACCTGATCTGATGGCTAATCAAGAGTCCCAATGGTTTAGAACTCTATGGTCAAGAGTCCCACTGGACTAGGACTCTATGACATGGAGTCCTACTAGACTAGGACTCTACCTTCATGGGTCCCACTAGATTGGAACTCTGAGTTCTACTTATCTGAAACTCTTTGATCAAGAGTTCTACTAGTTTGAGACTCTATAATCATGAGTTTCATTCATTTAGGATACTTCGATCAAGAGTCCCACTGGTTTGGGACTCTTCGATCAAGAGTTTCATGTAAATAGAACTCTGTTGTTCAAACATCCATCCAATTAGAATTCTAATACTATTAAAGAATTAATTAGCAATTAGATTGCTAATTAGCTTAATTTGATTGGGTGATGAGGATTCAATCAAATTTGATTGAATTTAATTCGATTGGATTTGATCCAATTAGGTTATGAGATGACCTAATCACTAAGAGAGATTCGATCCTAATTTAATCAAGATCAAGATCTAATTAATTTCTAATTTGACTAAGATTTAATTGATTTGGGTTAAGTCTTATTGGTGTAGAATCTGATTGTCGCTGGATCCAACTGGAGTGGAGGAGGACGAGGTCGCCTCCGATGATCTGCAAAATAAAGTCCCATTCGGAGCCGATGGGGGTGGCTCCGACAGGACCCTCCGATGATCAAGTCAGCTCTTCTAGCCAATAGAAATGGAGTGCTCTAAAATGAGTCCAGCAAAGTTTAGAGGAGGAGAGGAGAGCTTAGAGCTTAGAGCTTAGAGTAAGCATATCTGAAGGGTCCTTTTTATAGGCGGAGCTTATAGCGGGTTGATGGTGATAGCTACAGCTGCTTGATAGTGGGTCGCTCAAGATCTGATGGAATCAGTCATCGAGGGAGGCATCGTCTGTAGTGCTACCTATAATAGATTGATGGTGATAGCCATCGCCGCCTGGTAGCGGGTCGCTATCGCCTGCAGTGGACTGATGGTGACCATTAGTCGAGATTTAATGGCCATAGCTCTGAGAAAGTAGGCATTGGTTGGTGGACTTTGGCATATATCGATTTCAGATGAGTTTGATTGAAGAAGAAACTCGAAAGAAGTTTGGCTCTTATAGGAGTTTGATTGGAGGGGTGCGGAGGGAGTTCGGCTCTAGTAGGCATCTAGCTGGAGGAGTGCAGCTAAGGCTCGATCGTTGGGGAGTTTGGAAGGAGCTCGATTACTAAGGAGTCTAGCCAATTGAAGGAGTTCAACTGAGACTTGGTGCTGGAGAGTTCGAAAGGAGCTCGACTGCTGAGAAGTCTGGCTAATTGAAGGAGTTCGACCAAGACTCGACCGTTGGAAAGTTCAGTAGGAGCTCGGCCGCTAAGGAGCTCGGTAGCCTGAAGGAGTTAGGCTAAGGCCCGACTGCTATGGAGTTCGGTAGGAGCTCAGTTGCTAGGGAGTTCGACTGGCTGAAGGAGTTTGGATAAGACTCGAGCACTGAAGCTCTTCCATGGCCATCGATTGCATTAAGTTGAGCGTCGAACTGGACTTTGGCAAGAGCAAGGTTTATCCCTAATAGTAGTCCCCTCCACTCTCAAGTTCAAAACTCGAAGGAAGGGAGTACAGAAAAGGTGACTGTCGAAGTGCTCTTCAGGGCTCTACACCGATTCAAGTTGAAGCTCGGGGGAGATCTCATCTCCAGCCAAAGTTGAAGTTGAAGCTCGGAGGAGATCTCATCTCCAGCTGAGGTTGACACGGTCGCTCAGGAGAGATCTTATCTCTAGCCAAAGTTGAGTCGATCACTCGAAAGAGATCTTATCTCTAGCCGAGGTTGACTTGGGTGCTCGAAAGAGATCTTATCTTTGGCTGAGGTTGATGCGGTCGCTTAGGAGAGATCTCATCTCTAGTCGAGGTTGACTCGGGCACTCAAGAGAGATCTTATCTCTAGCTGAGGTTATCATGGTTGCTCGGGAGAGATCTTATCTCTAGCCGAGGTTGACGCGGTCGCTTGGAAGAGATCTTATCTCTGGCCGAGGTTGACTCGGGCATCTTTAGCCATGGTTGACTCGGGCGCTCGAAAGAGATCTTATCTCTAGCCGAGGTTGTCACAGTTGCTCGAGAGAGATCTTATCTCTAACCGAGGTTGATGCAGTTGCTTGAAAGCGATCTTATCTCTAGCCGAGGTTGACTCGAGCATCTCTAGCCCTGGTTGACTCGAGCACTCGGGAGAGATCTTATCTCTAGCCGAGGTTGTCTCGATCGTTCGAAAGAGATCTTATCTCTAGCTGAGGTTGACGCGGTCGCTCTGGAGAGATCTCATCTCTAGCCGAGGTTGACTCGAATGCTCGAGAGAGATCTTATCTCTAGCCAAGGTTGATGCGGTCGCTCGAGAGAGATCTTATTTCTAATTGAGGTTGACTCGGATGCTCGAGAGAGATCTTATCTCTAGTTGAAGTTGTCGAGGTCGCTTGGGAGAGATCTTATTTCAAGCTAAGGTTGTCACGGACCCTCAGGGGAGATCTCATCTCCTACGATCGAGGTTGATACGGGCGCTCGGAGGAGATCTTATCTCTTATAGTTGAGGTTGGTCCAAACCCTTAGGGGAGATCTTATCTCCTGTGATCGAGGTTGATGCGAGCACTCGAGGGAGATCTTATCTCCTACAGTCGAGGTTGGTCTGGACCCTTGAAGGAGATCTTATCTCCTGCAGTAGAGGTTGTTGCGGGCACTCGGGGGAGATCTTATCTCCTATAGCCGAGGTGGGCCCGGACCCTCAGGTGAGATCTTATCTCCTGTAGTCGAGGTTGTTGCGGGCGCTCGGGGGAGATCTTATCTCCTACAGTCGAGGTTGGTGTGGGCGCTCAGGGGAGATCTTATCTCCTGTAGCCGACATTGGCCCGGACCCTTAGGGAGATCTTATCTCCTATGGTCGAGGTTAATGTGGGTGCTCGGAGGAGATCTTATCTCCTACAGTCGAGGTTCGCCTGGGCCCTTGAGGGAGATCTTATCTCCTACAGTCGAGGTTGATGTGGGCACTCGGGGGAGATCCCATCTTCTGCAGTGGAGGTTGGCCCGATCGCTCGGAGAAGATCTTATCTCCTACAGCCGAGGTTGTTGCGGACGCTCGAGGTAGATCTTATTTCTTGCTGCCAAGGTCGGCTTGGACCCTCAGGAGAGATTTTTATCTCCTACGATCGAGATTGACCCGAACCCTCAGAGGAGATCTTATCTTCTACTGCCGAGGTTGTTGCGGGCACTCGGGGGAGATCTTATATCCTGCAGCCGAGGTCGGTGCGGGTGCTCGGAGGAGATCTTATCTTCTACAATCAAGGTTGGCCCAGACCCTCAGAGGAGATCTTATCTCCTATGGTTGAGGTTGATGCGGGAACTCGAGGGAGATCTTATCTCCTACAGTCGAGGTCGGTGCGGAAACTCAGAGGAGATCTTATCTCCTACAACCGAGGTTGGCCCAGACCCTCAGAGGAGATCTTATCTCCTGTAGTTGAGGTTGATGCTGGCACTCGGGGGAGATCTTATCTCCTACAGTCGAGGTTGGTCCGGACCCTCGGGGGAGATCTTATCTCCTACGGTCGAGGTTGATGTGGGCGCTCGAGGGAGATCTTATCTCCTGTAGCTAAGGTTGGCTCGGACCCTTAGGGGAGATCTTATCTCTTGCAGCCAAGGTTGGTGTGGGCGCTTGGGAGAGATCTCATCTCCTGTAGTCGAGGTTGGTCCGGTCGCTCTGGGGAGATCTTATCTCCTACAGCCGAGGTCGAAGGACTTTGATCGGCTCATGTTAGGATGAGGTTCTCCTCCTGTTCCTAACATGGATACTATTGACTGCTTCCTCTCTATCATCACATAGTTTTTACACCTAGAAATAATATTATTGAAATGGAAAAACTTTACTGAAGGGAAGTTATTGGCAGCACATCCCTAAATTTTCTATGCTTTAGGGTCGTAGGGGCGTTGTTCCTCCAAGTTCCCTCAGGTGGTAAGTCCCAGGCCGAACGACCTCCTCTATCTCGTGCTGGCCTTTTCAATTTGGAGCGAGCTCCTCTTGGCTTTGACACTGGGAGATGATGGATCATCAAAGTACCAAGCTCCTCCCAGATGTGAAGTCGATGATATGTGAGGCGACCGACCTTTTTGTTGCTCCTCCATCATTGGTGGTTCTGGCTATGACAATACCCTCGACTGATCTTCTCCTACTTCAGGCTGGCATCTGAGGAACTGACCCAGCTGGCCTCTTTTGATGAGCTCCTTAATTTCATCTCGAAGCTGAGTGCATTCCTTAATGTCGTGGTCATGGTCATGATGCTTGAGGCAGTACCTACTTCGATCGTGCTTATTTGGGGGAGATCATAATCTTGCTGGTCTTGGTAGCTGGTTCTTAACTTTCATGAGAATTTGAGTTCGAGGAGCATTGAGGGGGGCATAATCATGGAACCTTTTGGAGGTGGACTTCTTCGTGCCCTTCTATCGAGGCTTCCTTGATGGAGAGCTCAAGGAGTTCGGTCTCGCCTGCGCCCGGGAGGAGTCCATGAGCACGGTCGAACTTCGCTTGGCTCTCCATCAGTGGTGGGTCTATTATACTCGTCTGCCCACCGCTCTCCTAAGGCTTCTTCGTCCTTCAACTTGAAGGCTTCTTCAGTCTGAACATATCCCTCGGCTCAAGCCAGTAGATTGGTGAAGTCCCTGGGATACTTCTTCTCTAAGGAGAATAGCAAGCCATTCTTTTGAAGGTCGCCCTTGAGTGCGGCCATCACAATGGATTGGTCTAGGTCTCGGACCTCCAATGCTATGGTGTTAAACCAGATGACATAAGCTCGGATGGATTCTTCCTGCTTCTGCTTGACATTCATCAGAGAATCTGAACTTCGGCGCGGACATCGATTACTGATGAAGTGAATCCAAACTTCAGCATGGTCGTTAGCTGCTGATGAAGTAAGCCACGAACTAATGGCTCATCTGGTTAAAAGAGAAGATCGTACCTAACTTTAATACTGAGTACTAGTTTTTTGCTGCTCCCTTTAAGGTAGATGGGAAGGCTCGGCACAATATGGTGTCTAGTGCACCATGGAGTAGCATCATGGTCTGGAAGGCCTCTAGATGATCAACTAGATCAGAAGTTTCATCATAGCTTTCGAATTGAGGGAGCTCGAAGTTCGGCAAGATGGGCTCTTGCATAATTCAGAGGGAGAAAGGAGGATCGATGCAGACGTTGTCAAGGTGAGCTGAGATGATGTGGTCGAGCTCCTCAATCCATCGATCCATCTCCCGTAGTCTATGATCGAGGGCGTCATCTTGGTTGCGAATCTTGGGGGCTTTCGGCTATAGTTGGGGAAGGTCTCCTCCAAAGGAGAATCATGATCCAAACATGGATCCTCTGCTCTCTATTTTCCCTTCCCATGAACGATGGATATGCTAGCCCGAGTACTCTTCCTTGGGGCCGATTTTTGACATCCAGATGATGGATTTTCTGATGGAGTCACTGCCAGAGGCTGCTGCATGGCCTACACTACCTCCATGAGGCCACGAACCTGCTGGACAAGTAGGTTGAACTACTCCACATCTACCATAGGTACGGGTGGAACCTGAGTTATCGGGGCTGAAGCGGGAGTAGATGGACCTGAACAGGATCGGGCCTCAGAGGCCGTCGATCGTCGGATCGAAGCTCTCCTGGGAGGCATTTTCTCTTAGAAAAGAACTTTAGAGAGGAAGAAGGGAGATCTCTAGAGAGGAAAGAGAGAGGTTGTCACTGAGCACTCCTTTAAGAATAGAAAAATCTTAGGGGTAGAGGAGCCCTCCTTCTAGCACCAAATCTGTTGGTGCAAAATCTGGTTATCGTCGAATCCAACTGGAATAGAGGAGGACGAAGTCGCCATTGGTGACCTATAAAATAAAATTTCATACGGAGCCGATGGGGTTGGCTCTGGCAAGATCCTCCGATGATCAAGTCAACTCTTCTGGCCAATAGAAATGGAGTGCTCTAGAATGAGTTCGACAGAGTTTAGAGAAGGAGAGAAGAGCTTAGAGCTTAGAGTAAGCATATCTGGAGGATCCTTTTTATAGGCGGAGCTTGTAGCAGACTGATGGTAACAACTACAGCTGCTTGATAGTGGGCCGCTTGAGGTCTGGTAGAGTTAATCATTGAGGGAGGCACCGTCTACAGCACCGCCTACAATAGATTGATGGTGACAGCCATCGCCGTCTGGTAGCGGATTGCTATCACCTGTAGCAGACTGATGGCGATCGTTAGTCGAGATTTAATGGCCGTAGCTCTGAAAAACAAGCATTGGTTGGTGGACTTTGGCGTATATCGATTCTAGAGGAGTTCAGCCGAAGGAAAAGCTTGAAAGGAGTTTGGCTCTTATAGGAGTTCGGTCGAAGGGGTGCGGAGAGAGTTCGGCTCTCGTAGGCGTCTGGCTGGAGGAGTGCGGCTAAGGCTCGATTGCTGGGGAGTTTGGAAGGAGCTCGACCGCTAAGGTGTTCGATCGATTGAAGGAGTTCGACTGAGATTCAATCGTTGGAGAGTTCGGAAGGAGCTCGGCCGTTGAAGAGTCTGATCGACTGAAGGAGTTCGGCCAAGACTCGACCGTTGGGAAGTTCAGTAGGAGCTCGACCACTAGGAGCTCGACAGGCTGAAGGAGTTTGGCTAAAGCCTGGCCATTGGGGAGTTTGGTAGGAGCTCGACCGCTAAGGAGTTTGGCTGGTTGAAGGAGTTTGGATAAGACTTGGGCACTGAAGCTCTTTCGTGGCTACTAGTTGCATTAAGCTGAGCGTCGAACTGGACTTTGGCAATAGCGGGGTTTATCCCCAACAAGCCTAATTCGATTAGTTTATCTTAGCCTAATTGATTTTGGACAAGTAGGTTTGGACATAACCAATTAGGACAAAGTTTAAGTTTAAATTTTAAATCTCCTTGTGCCATGAATTTTCACCCATGCTCTTCCTCACACATTTCTGAAAATTGCGTGAGTTTCCTCCATGCCAAATCTGAAGTTTGTGCCCTCTCTTATCTCTCTTTGACCTAGTCCAAGAGTTGGATCAGATTGAATTAAAGTTGAATTTTGAATTCAACTTGAATTGGTTGATTTGGTTGAAACCTCCCAACTCCCTCTCATCCTTATCCTTTCTCCACGCCCTCCCATTTGTTTTGTTGCAATTTTTTTTTGAGAAAATTAGAATGTGCATAAGCAAAAGGAGAGTCCTTCTATGTGTTAAACATTTGGATTGGTGCTGGAATGGGATAAGGAGTCTACTTGAATTTTGAACTCAAGTGGACTGTTAAAACATCTTAATGATCTCATCTCATCCTCCCATGCATAAAATCCACTAGAGTTACCCATTTAAAAATTGTTTTTTCTGGGCATGCATGAGCGATCAAAGAGTCTATGTGAGGGGTTTCTAAGAGAGAGAAAATTAGAGAGGGGGTGCTTGTCCTAGGCATGGAAAAGTCTAGAGAGTGAGAAAGGGAATCTTGCGCCAACATTCCTCACATCACCCATTCTTATTTTTTTCTCTTTAGTTGCTCATTTACAAAGAGGTTTGAAAGTGGCTGTATAGTAGAGGGAGAGTCTCTTGATTTGTGAAAATTTATTTTATAGAAAAATTCCAAAGAGAAAGGGTGTGAGGGCTTTTCTGGGCGTCTGTGTTTTTTGGCTGTGTGAAATCCTTGGGTTTGGACCTAGGGTTCGAGTGGTGAGTTTGAGCATTGTGAACATCATTTCTCTTCCAAATCTTGCACACCACTTTGTCATCCTCCAAAGTACTTCTATTGACCTTCTGGAGCATCAGAAAGCTTAAGAGAAAGATGGTCGATCGGATCAACCAAGATCGATCGTCGAAGGCTCCTATAAGAAGCTAGCACTCTGGACCAAGAGCTCCGTATGGACTCACCATAGAGGTCGGATGATTGTGTAGCTGCAGCACAATGAAAGGGCTTCTTCGTATAGTTTTGGATTATGGAGTTTAACTATCTGCACTCAAGTATTATGTTCTGAACATAAATTGATCGACAAATATGATTTGCTGATTGAATGCATTTAAATTTTTAAGTACATATCAGCATGTCTAGATCCTAGTGTAGGATTATTGATATGATCAATGCATGCGTAAAATTAATATTAGATTAATTCTACTTCCACTGAGATTTAAATTGAAAAAAGTTTTTGAAATGCCTACTTTTAATCCTACACAATTTCCATCACTCTCCCCATTATCTCCTATCTTAAATAATCGGAAGCCTTCACCCTCACTATAATGAGGTTATCCTGCTATCTTAAATAATCGAAAGCCATCACCCTCGCTTGGATGAGGTTAACCTCTTATCTTAAATAACTGGAGGCCTTCACTCTTGCTATGAAGAGGTTAACCTTCCATCTTAAATAACCGAAGGCCTTCATCCTTGCTACGATGAGATTAACTTTCTATCTTAAATAACTGGAGCCCTTCTATTTCATTCAGGAATGAAGTTCGATTAAGTTATTTCCTATCATCATATAATTTACACCAAGACAAGAATGTTAAAATAAGAAAAATTTATTAAAATAAGCTTATTGATAATATATCCATAAATTTTCTAAATTCTAGGATCATGAGAGTGTAGCCCCTTTGATCTATTTCAAATAATAAATTCTTGGTTGGATGATTTCCACGACCTCGTAGAGACCTTCACAATTCGGAGTGAGCTTGCCTTGGTTTTGTGGCTAAGAAATGTCCACTCATCATAGTACCAGATCTCCAATATTGAAGATTTTACTTTTAACTTTGACATTATAGTAGCAAGCCACTTTTTGCTTATAAGTTACCATCCGAATTTGAGCCTTCTCTCTCTTTTCTTCTAACAAATCAAGATTTGCCCTGAGATCCTATGAGTTACTCTATTCATTGAAACATTCAACTCGTGCTGATGGAAGTCCAAGCTCGATCAGAATGACTGCCTCTGTTCCAAAAGTCAAGGCAAATGGAGTCTCCCCAGTTGGTAACCTTTGAGTTGTTCTATAAGCCTAAAGCATGTAGTAGTCATCCACCCACATTCCTTTCGTAAGTTCGAGTCTGACCTTTATTCCCAATAGTAGAGTTATGTTAGTTACCTCGACTTCATCATTTGCTTGAGGATCAGCTACAGATGTAAAATGATAGAAAATATTTAGGTCTTCACAAAATTCAGCAAACTTTGCTCTTGCAAACTAATTCCCATTATCGGTGATTAGAGTCCAAGGTAGAACGATCCTGCAAACTATCGACTTTCAAATGAAGTCCTGCACTTTTGCTTCAATAATCTTTACCAAGGGTTCAGCCTCAACCCATTTGGTAAAGTAGTCCACTACCACCAAGAGAAATTTTTGTTGTCCAGATGCTATAGGAAATGGCCCAAGTATATTCATTACCCATTGCGCAAATGGCCATGGAGCACTTAAAGGTGTGAACTGAGAAGCTAACATCTTCTAATATTCACATTCCTCTTATATCGATCATATTTTCTTACATAATTAGTGGCATCCTGTTATATTATCGACCAATAATATCCTTATCGAAGTAATTTATAAGACAATGATCTAGCTCTAAGGTAGTTTCCACATATCCCTTCATGGACTTCTCTCAAGGCTTAGTCAGCTTTAGATGGTTGGAGACATTTAAGAAGTGACAAGGAGTAAGATCTTTTATATAATTTATTCTCATATAGGACATAATGGAAGGCTTAATTCCTCAATTTTTGAGCTTCTTTAGGATCTTTGGAGAGGATGCCATCTTTGAGGTACAAGATTAAAGGGTCAATCCAGCTAGGCTCAGGATCCACTTGCATTACTATTTTAAATTCTTTTAAGCTTGGGTGCTGTAGCACTTCAAAGTAGACTTCCTTTGGCAATTCATTTGGGGCCAGAGTAGCTAACTTAGATAGTAGGTTGGCCCTAGTATTTTCTGCTCTTGGAATTTGCTGAATGTCAAAGCTGCTAAAGGTCAATGTCAAATTCTTCATTTTGTCTAAGTAATTTTTCATGCTTTCTTCCCAAGCTTCATAACTACCACTGACCTACCCCACTACTAGCTATGAATCACTATAGACTTTTACATGGTCTACTTCCAACTCTTAAGCTATTCTTAGCCCCATGATCAGAGCTTCATATTCTACTCCATTATTGATTACAGAGAATTTGAAGTGCAGCGCAGTAACAACTCCTTTTAGGTTGATAAGAATCAAGCCTGCACTTGCCTTAGAAGCATTAGACAATCCATCAACATATAGGGCCCATGAGTCCTCAGGAAGATTTGCTATTTTTTCAGGAGAGTTCAACTGCAAACTGGTAGTGCTAATTATTTACAGTTTAGGCTCAACTAGTGGGTCCGAGATTGTGCATTCTATGATGAAGTCGGCCAGTATTTGAGTCTTAATGGATGGCCGAGGTTGGAACTTGATGTTGAATTCAGTAAGCTTAATCGCCCATTTTGCTATTCTTTTAGAGGTGTTGGGCTGGTGAAGGACTGTCTTGATGGGTTGATTAGTGAGTAGTGTTACTGTATGTCCTTGAA
Organism: Cocos nucifera; assembly: GCA_006176705.1. NCBI lineage: Eukaryota > Viridiplantae > Streptophyta > Magnoliopsida > Arecales > Arecaceae > Cocos > Cocos nucifera. The sequence continues at coordinate 24,429 of QRFJ01001889.1, read as the reverse complement.
AGTAGGGTCGGAGCTTTTTTGCTGCAATCAATAAAGTATAGGTTAGTTTTTCTAATTTGGTATACCTTGACTCTGCATCCCTTAGAACTCGGCTTATGTAATAGATTGGCTTTTGCACTTTCACCTCTTCTCTGATCAAGACAACTCTGATAGTAGTAGGAGATATAGCTAGGTATAAGAATAACTCTTCACCAAGTTCAGGCTTGACAAGGAGAGGAGGTGAGCTGAGGTAGTTCTTTAAGTCCTCGAAAGCTTGCTGATATTTAGGGATCTAGTTGAAGTTCTTTAGCTATTTAAGTACTTGGAAAAAGGGCATGCAATGTTCCGCTAACCTCGAAATGAAGCAATTAAGAGTTGCAAACTTTTCTATTCAGCATTGAACTTCCTTTATTATTTTTAAAGTAGTCATTTTCTGGATGGCTTAGATCTTCTTAAGATTTGCTTTGATGCCACGTCTCGACATCGAGAATCCTAGAAACTTTTCTAAAGTTACTCCAAAAGTATATTTGGTTAGATTCAGCTTCATCTTATACTTCTAAAATATACTGAAGGTTTCTTCCAGGTCAACAATATGATTTATTGAAGATCAGCGATTGGCAAGTATATCATTCACGTAAACCTCAATATTGCAGTCGATCTACTTCTTAAAAATTTTATTCATCAGGCACTGATAGATCACACTAGCATTCTTGAGTCTGAAGGACATAACCCTATAATAGTAAAGACCACCATCAGTAATAAAAGCATTTTTTCCTCATCTTCTGGTGCCATCTGGATTTGGTTATAGCTTAAGAAGGCATCTATGAAGGTGAGGAGCTCATGGCTCAAAGTTGCATCTACCAATTGATCAAGTCTGGGCAGGGGATAGCTATCTTTTGGATAGGCCTTATTCAAATCTATGAAATTTATACAATCCTCCATTTGCCATTTGCTTTCTTAACGAGGACCACATTTGCAATTCAATTTGGGTAGGACACCACCCAGATGACCTTCACTTTAAGGAGCTTGCCAACCTCATCCACAATTATCTTCTGCCATTCAAGTGCAAAGCTATGCTTCTTCTGCTTCATAGGTTGGCATTTTAGATCTACACCCAGACAATGTTTCATTATTTCTGCATTAATTCCAGGCATATCTGCAACGACCTAGGCAAAGACATCAACATTCTTTCGCAAGAAGGTGACGAGCTGTCTTTTAATCTCTTCTTGTAGATTTGAGACAATTTGAACTGTATAGTCCTCATTCCCATCATTTAGAGATACTATAATAAAGTCATCAATGGGATCCCCACATTCTTCTATCAAGTCATCACGAGTATCAAGTCCATCCATCGGGTAGGGATCTAGCTACTTCCCCCCCTGTAGAGCAATCATGTAGCAATATCGCGCTAGATCTTGATCTCCCCTAACTTCTCCAACCCTATATCCCATTGAAAACTTCATCTTTAAATAGTAAGTTGACACTATCGCCCGCAATGCATTCAATCTAGATCAGCCAAGGATTGTATTGTAGGCAGAAGGAGCCTTCACCACTAGAAAATCAACTTATGCCTTGGATTGCTTTAGATACTGACCTGCTACAACTGGTAAAGTAATTATTCTTTTAACTGGTACAATATCACCAGTGAATCCCACCAATGGAGATCTTATTGGTCATATTTGACTATCAGGTATCGACATTTTAGAGATAGCATCATAAAATAAAATATCAGTAGAACTTCTATTATTAATCAAAACATGGCATACATCATAGTCAGCAATATTCAAAGTAACTACAACTGCATAATTGTACAGAAATTGAACCCCTTGTGCAGCTTCTTTGTTAAAAGCAACGAGTTCTTCGATCTTTTACTCTTTGCTGGCTCTGCTAATCCACTAGCCTCCTCCTGTCGATGTCCCCCATAATGGTGTTGATGATCCTAAGTGGAGCCCAATCTTCTTGTGGTTCATCCCTCCGAGGTGGCTCTAGCTATGGCAATGCTCTTGGCCGACCTTCACTCCTTTTCGACTGACGTCGTAGAAAGCAGTCCAACCAACCTTGTCTAATGAGCTCCTCGATCTCATCTTAGAGCTAGATGCAATCTTCAGTATCGTGATCGTGGTCATGAGGATGGAGACAGTATTTGTTGTTAGGAAGCAAGGCATGCATATATTTTAAAACTATTTTGAAATCATTGCAGAAATAAAAACTAGATTAACTATTAATTTATCATGCTTTAGATTAGATCTAAAAACCTTTCCTAACATGGATCTAAGACATAGGAAATCTAAAATTAATTTATGATCAAAAACTTGACAGGATCCTAGAGTTGCGTAAATGCCCGGCCTCCATAGGTATCCACATGAGATCCGATCTGATCTAAGGCTTGTCTATCTCCCCATGGTGCTAGCTCCCTTGTACAGATGACCTCTTGATGATTAATTTGATTCTTCTTCAGATCTAGAAGAAAATCTTCAGTTGAAGAAGCAATGGAGGTAGAAGAAAGGTAGCAGCATCGTAGCTTTCTTCCTTGGAGTCCCATGCATTGTACCAATGAAAATTTTTCTTCAAACTTGGAAGGGAGGATAGCAAGAAGTCCCTCTCTCTCTCTCTCTCATGGTCAGTCAAATTTGATTTTGATCTAAAAAACCTATTTTAGGCATCCCAAAAATATATCCTTTTAAGGTGGTGCCTTGTAGAGTCCTGATAGACTCAAACTCTATCTTGAATTCAAATTAAATTTTAGATTTAAACCAAAACCTATCCATATCTAAATGATGGAATAGGTGGCCAGCCAAGAGGTGAATGGGCATGGAAAACCTCATGCACATCTAAAATTTGCATAAGGAGAGAAGAGGCACAGACAATGGGTGGTGCATGGAAAGAGTCCTTCACAAAATGGACTCTAGGATTTTGGATTGAGCCTTAAACCAAAACTAATTTGGTTTAGACCCAAACACCTGATTAAACCTAATCTAATTAGATCTCTAATTAGATTAAATCCTAATTCAATTAAGATTTAATTGAATCCAAAATTAGGTCAAATCAGAAATTGATTCCATTGCAATTGAGTCATCTCATAACTCAATTAAACCAATCCCAATTCAAGTCAAACTGAATTCAATTCAATTATACTTGATCTAAAACTTATTGCTCAATCAAATTGAGCCTAATTAGTAATCAAATTACTAATTTATTCTTCTTGAGTTAATTATCAATCATATTAATAATTATATCCTTAACAATTCATAATCGTTGATCAATCATCGGATCAGACAAAAACATCTTTTGTGTGTGATCCCGTAGGTTCTATTCTATCTGATAGTGTGATGTATTATAATCTCTATCATAATATCATCAAAACTTCTTTCAATGAATTGAAATAATTTTAACACTGTCCATCGAAAATCATCAATCATCAAGATGATCCTCATGGATCCCATAATCCACCAGTGATACCTAGCAGTATATAGTGGCAACCTAGTAGAATGAAAGTATGAACCTCTAGGTATAGTTATCATATGATTCAATCCTTCTATCATAAGTTCTGACTTGATGGAGATCATGGATAACTCATCAAATCTCATCGTCAGTCATATGCAAGATTGGCTCGACTTGAGTTCTCTAGTAAATCTTGTGGAAACACTTTTCCAGTATTCATAGTTGCTTTGGCCAAAGTCTTACTGAACTCAGTCTTATAAATTACATAGAACTATACCCTTTCTATAAGATCGATAGATTCCATCTAAGTGCATCCTACTCTTAACAGTGAATCTGAACCTACCATAGCCAACATAGGCAGCAAGAACCCAAATGGCTAAAGACCAAGTGGACGTGCAGTCAAACTATAGCAGTCTCACTATGAATAGCCAATGCACTGTAGGTTAGAAAACTAGTCATACTACTGTAGCATCAAGAATATCACTGATGAATGTGTAGACATCCAAGTGGTTTCTCATAATGATCATGCACAGTGCAAGTTGTTCTCTAATAATCACCTATATTATCATCCTAGTGTCACCACACTACAGACTCGAGACTCATCTACGTATAAAGAAGGTGATCGTGCATCAATCTAACTAGATCAATCACTATCCTTCGTGATAAATCTCCGATAAGGAGAATTTAGAAATTAATCACTAATAGTGTATGTCTCAAATTCTCAACACCTTGAGAATATACAAAATCTTCTTTGTTAATTTTTAGGACAAATCATGGACACATAAACATGACTAAAAATAAGAATGCCTTTTATTAATAATAAAAATTTTACAAGTTCAAATATAAGCACTAAAAATATAAATGTGTCAGCCAATAATTGACTTCCTAGGGCACACATATATAACAAACTCCCACTTGACCTAAAGCCAATTGGCTATAAACCTAAGACCCATCTTTTCAAGATGAGCTTCAGTCTTCTGCTGGCTGAGAGGCTTTGTTAGTGGATCCACCATATTCTATGTAGAGTCGACTCTCTGCACCTTGATGAACTACTTCTCGAGATATTCATGTATAATGTGGAATCACTGTTCAATATGCTTGGACCTCTAGTGAGACTTGGGCTCCTTAGCAAGGGCTATGGTTTCATTATTGTTGTAGTGCAGTGCAATGACATCTGATGACATCACACCTAGCTCCATAATAATTTTTTTGAACCAAAATCTCTTCTTAGCAGCTTTAGAGGTGGTGATGTACTTGGCTTTCATGATCGAATATGCAATGACTAGTTGTTTGGATTTTTTCCAACTAACCGATCCTTCATTACATAGAAAGATACACCCTGATGTAGACCATCTATCATCGATATCAGACATGAAGTCTAAATTAGTGTATCCTTTCACTTTTAGCTTTGAAACACCTCCAAAGATCAAGAACAAATTCTTAATTCTTCTCAAGTATTTAAGGATGTTCTTTACTATTGCCCAAGGATGGCTATCCAAGAGAGGGGTGAATTGGATATTTCAAATTTTAAGCTTAAGATGTGAGTAAATTGATCTATTTAAGTATCAAATCAAAGAAGATATGTAATGATCACTCAATAAAAGTAATGAAACAAAAGCACACAATCACAAACATAATCATTTTATAGTGGTCAGCATCTACATCTACTCCCCAAGTATATCTCTTGGAAATTCAACTATAATTTTTAATAAGAATTACAGTCTGATTATTTTTCAGACTCATAATCAAATCTAGTTGATTTTTTCTTGCTCACCAACCAAAACCATACATTATTATTTTTTGGGCTCACAATCAACCCAATTGATTTTTCCTGGATCACCAACCAAAACCTCACAAGTGATTATTTTTCTCTGGGCTAACAATCAATCCCGATTGGTTTTTACTTTGGCTTACCAATTAAACCACTACAATCATGTAACATAAGGCTTGGACCAACCCAAATTTTTTACCCCAAGAAACTTGAAATAAAATATAAAATTATAATAAATAAAATAAAAACAAACTCTTTGAAGCTTAAGAGAAAAAATTCTAGGAGCTTGGCTTGTTGGCTTGATTTATTCTCTTTGAATGCTTGAGGAAAGTAGTAGATGATCTTTTATAGCAATGCCCTAGATTCTCTCAAAGTTAGGATGTTAGAAGGATAAAAGAATATTTGAGAATCACTCCTCTTTTCTTTTTTTCTCACTTCTTTGGGTTTCTAAAAGAATGCACAATAATCTTTCCAAAAACTACTTTTTAATGTTCCAAGTATTTTTTTATATATTCCAGAGGTTTTCCATTATCACAAGTCACTAACATAGACTTCTGAAAGTAATCTAGCTATTGGAGAAGAGAAAATAGCCGTTGGAAAGCTTGTGGGATAAAAAAATTATGGTTCTGAAAATTAGCCATTACAGGCACTGTGCCGGCTCAGTTTCAGGCTGGGTCGGCTCACTCTCACTGGGTTGGCTCAGTTTATGGCTGGGTTAGCTTAGTCCCTTGGATCTTAAAAATTTTACTTTCTGTGCTTTCTGTCTTCTATTTCCACTGAAACTAGGTCGGCTCAGTTTCAGACTGGGTCGACCCAGTTTGCATGCCATGCATGCCAAAGATAGTTTGTGATCATTTCTTCTTCAAATAATTTATAGGTTAGACTTGCCTTTTTGACTTGATTTTATCTTCATTAAGATGCCGAGTTTGAAGTTTTGAAACTACACATTCTCATAAACATAGTTTGACTTTATAACTTATACTCAAAACTCTTTCTCATCATCAAAATCAATCCTTGGGTCAACAATCTCTTCCTTTTTGATGATGACAAAATTTTTGAGTATATACAAATAATATATAGTAAATTTTTAAAAGAATATATATTTAAAAAGCATAAAACCACTAAATAATAAAAACATACTTCGTTCTAATTAAGCTCAAGCATATACTCAACAATAACTCTCCCCCTTTTTGATAATATCAAAAAGAACATCTCAAAAGAAGGTGATTAATAAAATCAACAGAGTAAATTCTTCTTTAATAATCCAAAATCATTAAACTCTTCCTTAATATTATAGTCAATTGAGTTTAATTTTTATTCAAAAATTGCTTCTCCTTACTATATGCCATATTTCTTAATTCCATTTCTTGCTTACTCTTGATCAATTTTGTATCTCATAATCAAATTAAAATCATATTATGAAAAAAAAAATGTCACAAGATTTTGAGTAATTTAACATATTAAATTTATTTTTTTTATTTACCAAATTCTCTTCCCCTTTTTGTCATTATAAGTATTTACTATAATTCAAGGTACCAATCAAGTTTGAAAGTATTTCTTTAAGAAGTTCAGCTTATCGAATAAATATGTTAATGTTTCAAATTATTCTTAAACATTAATAATAAAAGTTCATAAATTAATTTTATTCAATATATCTTCAATCATAATCAATTATAATAACATCATCAAAATTAACAAGATAAACATTAAGTCATTTGACATCCAATTGATGGTATGATAATCAAATCAAATCAACTAAGATCGAAGTATAAGATTATTGCAAGCTTTGAGAGATCATCAAAATTTGTTAATTTATTAAATTTTTGATAGTACATGAAAACTATTCAAATTGAGGAATCATAATATTTATACATGTTAATGGATCATCAAAATAAATTTAACAATAATTGATGGTGTGATGTCAAAATAAGTTTAGCTTTTACCAAGTATCATCATCTATCCACCTTTATTTTCGAAGCATCCATAAAAATTTGCTCTTTTTACTTCATTGGATGCTTGGAGAATCTGCAAAATCATTTGCTAATCTTTGGTACCCAAGTCATCTTGGATCCATTGAGGTTAGAGCACATGGTTTCTTTTGGAACCCAAATTTGTTTAATTAAAGTATAGCCAATTCTTTTAGTGTTACATTCTAAAATTTTGTGGTCTACTTTATCATATTTGAAACATGTAATTGAATGATTTTTAGATGAAGCTTTGCTAAACATGTTGTTCACAAATTTCTATTTTCTCAAAGGATTATATCCAATTCCAGCTTTATTGAAAATAGCTTTTTGATTGATTAAAATAGATTGAAGCTTTTGAAAGCCAATTGTAAACTTATTAAGCATAGGCTTTAATCTTTCAATCTCTTTTCTTAAGTTTGTATTTTCTTCCAAAAGAGATTTTTTAGAATTTAAAAAATTTTCTTTTTCTTTAGCAAATAAATTCTTTTCTTTCATAAAAGTCTCTTTTTTAATTAAGAGTTTATTCTTTTCTTCAACTAAAGATTTTTCAGATTTAAGAAATGCTTCTTTTTTCTTAGCCAAAGCATTATTTTCTTTCAAAATATCTTTCTTTTCAGTTAAAAAATTATTTTTTTCATTAACTAAAAGAATATTTGATTTTTTTAATTCTTTATTTTTAGTCCTATCTTTCTGTAATCATTCATTAAGTCATGAAAGGCTTCTTGAAGCTCATCAAATGTAAATTCAAAAGAACTATGAATGTTTACCTCATCATTTTGGGCCATCAAGCACGTATTTGTTTCTTCTTCACTTGAGGACGACTCTTCTTTTGAATTTGAGCTCTCACTACTTCTCCAATTGGCCAATATAGCTTTTCTTTTTAATTTCATTGAGCTCTTTTTCAGTGGGGGTAAGTCCTTTCTATATTTTTTAAGTTGATTTTTTTCTTTTTTTTTCTCTTCTTGATTTAAAATTTTTCTTCTTTCTCATGAATCTCATGAACCTTCTTGTAATTTTCACCATTTCTTCATCATCTTTTGAATCCTCGATAGAGTCGATAATTTGAGTGCGAAGGTTCTCTTCTTCATCTTTTCTTCCTCCATGCTTTGGTTCATATTGAGCTCATATGTCCTAAGCGATCCAATTAACTCTTTCAAAGCAAGCTTGCTAAGGTCCTTGGCTACTTGAATTGTGGTTACTTTTGCTTCCCAAGCCTTCGATAAGGATCTAAGAATTTTGCATACAAGATCACTATTAGAATAGTCTTTTTCAAGACTTTTTAACTCATTTATAATTTCAGTAAATCTTGTAAACATATCACTTATTGTCTCATGAGGTTTCATTTTAAACAACTCATACTAATGAACCAACATATTTATTTTAGATTCTTTGAATTGACTTGTACCCTCATGGGTCACTTCAAGTCTATCCTAAATTTTTTTGGTAGATAAATATGTTTATATTCTGTTGAATTTATTATAATCTAATGCACAATATAGAATAGTAATAGCTTTAGTATTTAATTGAGCTAGCTTTTTATCTATCTCATTTCAATTTTTTTTCCATTTAGGTATATGTATATCATTGACAATCATTGTGGGTGTATGAGGACCATTGAGAATGACATTCCATATGTCATAATCTTGTGCTTGAATAAAAATTCTCATTCTAGCTTTCCAATATGTATAACTTATGCTATTAAAATAAGGAGGTCTAATGGTTGAGTATCCCTCACTTAACAAAAAATCAAATGGGTCAGCCATAAAATTTTTAGCTCTTGACCTATAGGTCAACAATTAATATTAGAACACTTGCTCTGATACCACTTATTGCCCAAGGATGGCTATCCAAAAGAGGGGGGTGAATTGGATATTTCAAATTTTAAGCTTAAGATGTGAGTAAATTGATCTATTTAAGTTCCAAATCAAATAAGCTATGTAATGCATAATGAATAAAAATAATAAAATAAAAGTATATAATAAAAAATATAATTATTTTATAGTGGTTTGATGCCAAACTTAGCACCTACATTCACTCTCCAAGTATAGCTCTTGGGATTCAACTATAATTCTCAACAAGAATTATAGTCTGATTATTTTTCGGGCTCATAATCAAACCTAGTTGGTTTTTCCTGGCTTAACAACTAAAATCATACACGATTATTTTTCGAGCTCACAATCAACCTAATTAGTTTTCCTCAGACCAAAACCTTATAAGTGATTATTTTTCTTCGGGCTAACAATCAACCCCGATTGGTTTTCACTTTGGTTTACCAATCAAACAACTACAATCATCCAACTCAAGGCTTGGACCAACCCAAGTTTTTCACCCTAAGAAACTTGAAATAAAATATAAAATTAGAATAAACAAAATAAAAACAAACTCTTTGATGCTTAAGAGAAGAAATTCTAGGAGCTTGACTTATTGGCTTGATTTCTTCTCTTTGAATGCTTGAGGAAAGTAGTAGATGATCTTCTATAGCAATGACCAGGCTTCTCTCAAAGTGAGGATATTAGAAGGATAAAGGAATATCTGAGAATCACTCCTCTTTTCTTTTCTTCTCACTTCTTTGGGTTTCTCAAAGAATGCACAATAATCTCTCCAAAAATAACTTTTTAATTCTCCAAGTGTTTCTTATATATTCTAGAGGTTTTCTACTATTACAAGTCACTAACATAGGCTTCTGGAAGTGATCTAGCCATTGGAGAAGAAAAATTAGCCATTAGGAAGCTTGTGGGATGAAAAAGCTGTAGTTCTGAAATTAGCCGTTATAGGTACTGGGCCGGCTCAGTTTCAGACTGGATCGGCTCTATCTCACTGGATCGGCTCAGTCTCCTAGGTCTTAAAAATTTTACTTTTTATTCTTTCTGTCTTCTATTTTCACTGAGACTAGGTCGGCTCAGTTCCAGACTGGATCAACCTAGTTTGCATGCCATGTATGCCAAAGATAGTTTATGACCTTTTCTTCTACAAATAATTTATAGGCTAGACTTGCCTTTTTGACTTGATTTTATCTCCATTAAGATGTCGAGTTTGAAGTTTTGAAACTACACATTCTCATAAACATAGTTAGACTTTATAACTTATACTCAAAACTCTTTGTCATCATCAAAATCAATCTTTGGGTCAACAATCTTCACCTTTTTGATGATGACAAAACTTTTGAGTATATACAAATAATATGTAGTAAATTTCTAAAAGATTACATATTTAAAAAATATAAAATCACTAAACAATAAGAACATACTTTGTTTTAATTAAGCTCCAGCATATACTCAACAATAACTCTCTCCTTTTTTGACAACATCAAAAAGAACAACTCAAAAGAAGGTGATTAATAAAATCAACAGAGTAAATTCTTCTTTAATAGTCCAAAATCATTAAACTTCCTCTTATTATTATAGTCAATTGAGTTTAATTTTTGTTCAGAATTTGCTCTCCCATACTATATGGTATATTTCTTAATTCCATTTCTTGCTTGATCAATTTTGTATCTCATAACCAAATTAAAATCATATTATGAAAAAAAAATATCATAATATTTTGAGTAATTTAATATGTTAAATTCACTTTCTTTATTTATCAAATTCTCTCCCCATTTTTATCATTATAAGCATTTGCTATAATTCAAGGTGCCAATCAAGTTTGAAAGTATTTCTTTAAGAAGTTTAGCTTATTAAACAAATATGTTAATATTTTAAATTATTCTTAAACTTTAATAATTAAAGTTCATAAATTAATTTTATTCAATATATCTTTAATCATAATCAATTATAATAACATCATCAAAATCGACAAGATAAATATTGAGTCATTTGACATCCAATTGGTAGTATGATAATCAATCAAATCAACTAAGATCAAAGTATAAGATTATTGCAAGCTTTGAGAGATCATCAAAAATTATCAATTTACTAAATTTTTGATAATACATGAAAACTATTCAAATTGAGGAATCATAATATACATACATGTTAATGGATCATCAAAATAAATTTAACAATAATTGGTGGTGTGATGTCAAAATAAGTCTAGCTTTTACCAAGTATCATCACCTATCCACTTTCATTTCTGAACCATCCATAAAAATTTACTCTTTTCACTTTATTGGATGCTTGGAGAATCTACAAAATCATTTGCTAATCTTTGGTGCTCAAGTCATCTCGGGTCCATTGAGGTTAGAGCACATGATTCCTTTTGGAATCCAAATTTGTTTAATTAAAGTATAGCCAATTCTCTTAGTGTTATATTCTAAAATTTTGTGGTCTATTTTATCATAATTGAAATATTTAATTGAATGATTTTTAGATGAAGCTTTGCTAAACATGTTGTTCACAAATTTCTATTTTCTCAAAGGATTATATCCAATTCCAGCTTTATCGAGAATAGCTTTTTGATTGATTAAAATAGATTGAAGCTTTTGAGAACCAATTGTAAACTTATTAAGCATAGACTTCAATCTTTCAATCTCTTTTCTTAAGTTTGTATTTTTTTTCAAAAGAGATTTTTTAGAGTTTAAAAAACTTTCTTTTTCTTTAGCAAATGAATTCTTTTCTTTCATAAAAGTCTCTTTTTCAATTAAAAGTTTATTCTTTTCTTCAACTAAAGATTTTTTAGATTTAAGAAGTGCTTCTTTTTTCTTAGCCAAAGCATTATTTTCTTTCAAAATATCTTCTTTTTTAATTAAAAGATTATTCTTATCATTAACTAATAGAAGATTTGATTTCTTTAATTCTTTGTTTTCAGTCCTATCTTTTCGTATTCATTCATTAAGTCATGAAAGGCTTCTTGAAGCTCATCAAATATAAATTCAAAAGAATTATGAATGTTTACCTCATCATTTTGAGCCATCAAGCATATATTTGTTTCTTCTTCACTTGAGGATGAGTCTTTTTTTGAATTTGAGCTCTCACTACTTCTTCAATTGGCCAATATAGCTTTTCTTTTTAATTTCATTGAGCTCTTTTTCGGTGGGAGTAAGTCCTTTCTATATTTTTTAAGTCGATTCTTTTCTTCTTTTCCTTGATTCAAATTTTTTTTTCTTTCTCATGAAACTCATGAACCTTCTTATAATTTTCATCATCTTTTGAATCCTTGGTAAAGTCACTTAAGCTTTCTTCAATGACCGATGACTTGAGTGCAAAGGTTCTCTTCTTCATCTTTTCTTCCTCTATGCTTTGGTTCATATTGATCTCATGTATCATGAGTGATCCAATTAAATCTTCCAAAGCAAGCTTGCTAAGGTCCTTGGCTTCTTGAGTTGCAGTTACTTTTGCTTTCTAAGCCTTCGATAAGGATCTAAGAATTTTGCATACAAGATCACTATTAGAATAGTCTTTTCCAAGACTTTTTAACTCATTTATAATTTTAGTAAATCTTATAAACATATCACTTATTGTCTCAAGAGGTTTCATTTTAAACAACTCATACTTATGGACCAACATATTTATTTAAGATTCTTTGACTTGACTTGTACCCTCATGGGTCACTTCAAGTCCGTCGCATATTTTTTTGGTAGATAAACATGTTTATATTCTATTGAATTCATTATAATCTAATGCACAATATAGAATATTAATAGCTTTAGCATTTAATTGAGCTAGTTTTTGTCTATCTCATTCCAATCTTTTTTTGGTTTAGGTATAGATATATCATTGACAATCATTATGAGTGTATGAGGACCATTGAATATGATATTCTACATGTCATAGTCTTGTGCTTGAATAAAAATTCTCATTCTAGCCTTTCAATATGTATAATTTATGCCATTAAAATAAGGAGGTCTAATGGTTGAGTGTCCCTCACTCAACAAAGAACCAAATGGGTCAGCCATAAAATCTTTAGCTCTTTGACCTATAGGTCAACAACTAATATTAGAGCACCTGCTCTGATACCAGTTGTTGCCCAAGGATGGATACCCAAGAGGGGGGGTGAATTGGATATTTCAAATTTTAAGCTTAAGATGTTAGTAAATTGATTTATTTAAGTGTCAATTCAAATAAGCTAGGTAATGTGTAGTGAATAAAAGTAATGAAACAAAAGCACACAATCATAAACACAATCATTCTATAGCAATTTGGTGCCAAACTCAGTACCTACATCCACTCTCCAAGTATATTCCTTGGAAATTCAACTATAATTCTCAATAAGAATTACAGTCTGATTATTTTTTAGGCTCACAGTCAAATCCAGTTAATTTTTTCTAGCTCACCAACCAAAATCATACATAATTATTTTTCAGGTTCACAATCAACCCAGTTGATTTTTCTCGGATCACCAACTAAAACCTCATAAGTGATTATTTTTCTCCAGACTAACAATCAATCCCAATTAGTTTCACTTTGGCTTACCAATCAAACCACTACAATCATTCAACTCAAGACTTGGACCAACCCAAGTTTCTCACCCCAAGAAACTTGAAACAAATATAAAATTATAATAAATAAAATAAAAATAAACTCTTTAAAGCTTAAGAGAAGAAATTCTAGAAGCTTGGCTTATTGGCTTGATTTCTTCTCCTTGAATGCTTGAGAAAAGTAGTAGATGATCTTCTATAGCAATGGCCTGGCTTCTCTTAAAGTGAGGATGTTAGAAGGATAAAGGAATATCTGAGAATCACTCCTCTTTTCTTTTCTACTCACTTCTTTAGGTTTCTCAAAGAATGCACAATAATCTCTTCAAAAATCATTTTTTTATGCTCCAAGTATTTTCTTATATATTCCAGAAATTTTTCACTATTACAAGTCACTAACATAGACTTCTAGAAGTGACCTAGTCATTGAAGAAGAAAAAATAACCATTGGAATGCTATAGTTCTTAAAACTAGCCGTTACAGGCACTGGGCTGGCTCAGTTTCAGACTGGGTTGGCTCAGTTTATAGCTAGGTTGGCTCTGTCCCTTAGGTCTTAAAATTTTTACTTTCAATTTTTACTTTATAGCTAGGTTGGCTCTGTTCTAGATTGGGTCAGCCCAAAGATAGTTTGTGTGCCATGCGTGCCAAAGATAGTTTGTAACCCTTTCTTTTCCAAATAATTTGTAGGCTAGACTTGCCTTTTTGACTTGATTTTATCTCCAATAAGATATCGAATTTGAAGTTTTGAAACTACACATTCTCATAAACATAGTTAGACTTTATAACTTATACTCAAAACTCTTTATCATCATCAAAATCAATCTTTGGATCAACATTTACAGCTATCCGGTGCTCCTCACCAGGATTCAACTGATATCTGCTCATGAAACTCATGGTAAGAGCTATATCAGGTCGCATACACAACATGACGTACATGAGACTTCCTATAGCCGAAGCATAAGGGATCTTGGTCATATGTTGGAACATCTTCGAAAGATGAATGCCATGCCTAAGAGGCAAGAGACCTCTCTTGGAGTTTTTCATGCTAAAATACTTTAGCACCTCCTCTTTGTACATTGCTGTGAGAGTTCTATCATTCCTCTAGATCTATCCTTATAGACTTATTACCAAGAATATAGGAAGCTTCTCCTAGGTCTTTCATAGAAAATTCTTTTGATAACCATACTTTGATCGATATTAGCATGAGAATATCATTCCCAATCAGGAGGATGTCATTCATGTACAATACGAGGAACGTGATAGCACTCCCACTGACCTTTTTGTATACATAGGATTTTTCAGTTTTGATGAAATCAAATGATTTGATCACCTCATTAAAGTGAGTGTTCCAACTCTGGGATGCTTACTTAAGTCCATAAATAGATTTTTGCAGCTTGCAGACTTTGTGATCACTATCACTAAATGTGAAACCCATAGGCTGCTCCATATAGATATTTTTCTCAAGATATCCATTTAGAAAGGCAGTTTTTACATCCATCTACCAGATCTCATAATCAAAAAAGGGCATAATTGCAAGTATGGATGGATTTCAGCATAGCCACTGGCAAAAATGTCTCCTGATAGTCAATGCCTTCACATTGATTATAATCTTTTGCCACCTGCCTTGCCTTATAGGTCTCTACCTAACCATCCAATCTAATTTTTCTTTTGTATATCCATTTACACCCAATAGATACAATACCTTTACATGGATCTACTAAGAACCATACTTGGTTGGAATGCATGGAGTCAATTTTTGACTTCATTGCTTCCATCCATTTCTCAGAATCTACATCTAGCATCACTTCATCATAGGTTCTCGGATCATTCCTAATATCCCTATCTCCCATAAGGAATGCTTTCTCTAGATCCTCTGTAAGTATACTTAAGTATCTCTCGAAGGATGGGAGACCTTATTTGATCTACGAGGTAGAGAAGGTACTAAATTAACTGGCTTATTATTGAGTTTGGGTTCTTAGACTCAATGCTCTTCAGAGACTTTCTTTTCGAGCTCAATCTTCCTTCCACTACCTCTATCTTGGACAAACTTCTTTTTCAAGAAGATGGCATGATGGCTCAGAATCACATTGTGATCCTCTGGAAGATAAAAATAGTATTTCATAGATTCCTTAGGATATCCTATAAAATGAATCCTAAGTGATCTAACCTCTAACATGTCTGTCTGTTATCATTTGAAATGAGCTGGACATCCTCAAGTCTTGAGGTATCAAAGAGATGGTTTGTTACTATGCCATAACTCATATGGTGTGGCAGGAATGGATTTAGAGGAAACCCAATTTAAAAGATGAATAACAGCAAGCAATGCATGTCCTCATAAAAAGATCGAAAGATCTATGAAGCTCATCATGGACTAGATCATATCTAATAGAGTCTAATTTCTTCTTTCGGATATCTCGTTGAGTTGAGGCATCTCTAGAGATGTCCATTATGAGACTATGCCGTTATCCTTGAGATAGGCCTAAAATTTTTCACTAAGGTATATGCCTTCTTGATTTGATCGAAGAACCTTTATGGATTTTCCAGTCTGTTTCTCCACTTCACATCTAAATTCTTTGAACTATTTAAAGGCATCAGATTTGTGATGCATTAGGTATACAAAACCATATCATTAGAATTCATCAATAAAGGTTATGAAGTAGAGCTAACCATCCCTAGGCTATGTTGGGAATAGTTTTTCAAAGCCAATCATCAGCCTATTGACGATTGAGCTATTTTATGTAATTATATATAAATTATTAATTAAATAAAAATTATTCTAACTTTTCATCATAAATCTTTCATCTTCTAATGAACTCCTATCTATTGTGATGAAGTTCTTAGGACTATCTAGAATTGACAAAGAAGAATTTGCTATTTAGTACTTAAAATTATTCATGATCAAATAATACGTTGTTACCAAGGATGACAATGTCTATTGAGTGAAGAAAAATCCTAATTTTTTGGATCAGGTTCGTTCAAATCTGATTGGATCAAGAGGCATATTTCAAAAATTTTCTATTAGATCCTAATCAGATCTGACAATTTTCAGATCTAATTTTATAATCTAATAAATAAAAAAATTAAATTAAATTAATTTTACCTAGATGTGGGTAATCCAACTATCCGTTGATGATCTTGTTAATTGCTTGAGGTTCTGGATCTAGCCACGCAAGTACCTGGCCTCTACCGATATCCACTCGAGCTGGATCTGGAGATCTTCATCTTCTTTATCACATCTCCAAAAATCAAATCTGAATCTGATTTGGAGGATCTTCGAAATCCCTTTTGAAGATCTGCTGTCGTCTCTGCAGTAGTGCTGCCTTCTTCATTTCTCGTCAGCCTTTTCTTGCCTGAATCGCACTAATCTGAAGGCCCAACTTCCTTAAGCATGGAGAGGAGAGAGAGGATTAGAAAGATGGTATGGAGGAGAGAGAGGGGCAGCCTTGGGGCATGGCTAAGAAAGTTTTATGAAAGTTGGGCGCAGACAAGTCTTTATATAGATCCTGCTGCACCATGCAGTGCCATATCACCCCGACCAATCACGTTACTTTGTTCAATTAGATCTAAATTTGATTGGTGGAATGAAATCATCTAATCCAATCAGATGAGAGACCCACAAATTCATCCTAAGGTGATGCCTAAGACTGGTCAAAGTCTATAGGTGAAAGTCACCTAGTTTGAATCCAAGAAGCAACCTGGAGTCCCATCCGTATGGGACTCCAGGCGTCCCTATCCATGGGCACACGCCATCCTAGGCATGTGCCCCCTCCTTTCCAATTTCTAGGGAGGTGACAAGCCCCTATCTGCTCTCCAATAAGTGCATGACACATGGACAGATGTCCAAGGGTCAAAGGTCAATGTTTGACCAAAGTCAAAGGATAAGAATTAGCAGGTGACGAAAAATGATAGGTGTTGTCTTAAATTTATCTCATAAATTAAGATAATCCTTTTCTAACCTAGACAAACTCTAGTCAGATCAGGTAAAGGTACCTGAGTGAGTATAAACTTATTTGGCTCAGTCGAGACAATTTTTAATGATAGAAAAAAAAGAATATTATATTCAATCATGTGCTAGCACGATTTTCTTGAACCTAATTGAATCTAATTCAAATCAATTGAACTGGGTTAGTCCAATTGATGATATCCGAATCCAAATCCTTATTTGTGTGATCTAGTTAGGTTCAGTTCTGTATGGTAATGGGATATGTCCCGATCCCTATCATCAACATCATCGAAACTTCTTCCGATGGATCAGAACTCTTCTGATTCAGACAACTAGAATGATTGATCATATAAATCATTCTAATTGCTCTCAAAATCCACCAATGACACCTAGCAGTATATGGTGGTAACCCATCAAAATTGAAAATGAACCTCTTGGTGCAGCTACTTGTGTGATTAAGTTCTTCTATCTTGAGCATCGATCAGATTAGGATTAAAATGAACTCACCAAACACTAATTTCTATCATATGATTTAATCATTCGATTCAAGTCTGATGTGAAGACTTTAATAGAAACTCTTTCTATTATTTAACTCTTTGCCATGGCCATGGGCTTATGGACTTGATTCTCATGATCATCATAGGATTGCTCCTCATCCACCGAGGTAGATAGATTCCATCTTGGTGCAATCCAATTTCTCCATTGAACATGCTATAGCCAACATACACCTCAGAATTCTGAATGGCTAGGAGATCGAGTCATGGTGTAGTCAAACTATAGCACCCCCAAGGTGAATTGTTGATGCACCTCAGGTGAAAGAACCAGACACACCACTGTAGCTTCAAGTTAGTCATCGATAAGAAGGTAGACTTTCTTATGACTACTCGAAGTGGTCATGCTTAGTGCTCTCGTTCTCTAACGAGTACCTGTACTCTTGCTCTGGTGTCTCTACACCATAGACTCAAGACTTATCTACTATAAAAAAGTGATTGTACACTAACCTTTCGGATCAATCACCATTCTCATGATGATCCTACGGTCAGGAGTATTTTATGAGTTAATAATGAAAATTCTTGTCTTAAATTTTCAACTCTTGAAAATAAGAATTATCATTACCATTAACTCAAGGAATGTATCACAAACATTAAATACACATATGTGATAGAAAGTAACCCATTTTATTATTTATAGTTAAAATTATAATTTTGCCCTTAGAAGTGTATTACAAGTGTCAGGCAATTCTAGCTTCTAGGGCACACATATCTAACAAACTTTCACTTGACCCAATGTCAATTGGCTACAAATCTAAGTCCCATCTTCTCAAGGTGGGCTTCGATCTTCTGCTAGCCCAATGGCTTTGTAAGCTAGTCCGCCGTATTATCTGCGGAGTCGACTCTTTTGACCTTGACGTAACTCTTCTCGAGGTAATCGCGGATGAGATGGTATCACCGCTCGATGTGCTTAGATTTCTGATGAGACCTCAACTTTTTAGCAAGGGCTATGGTGCCATTATTGTCACAGTACAGAGGAATGGCATCTGATGGCATCACTCTGATCTCTATGGTAAACTTCTGGTACCAGAATGCCTCATTTGCAGCTTCTGATACAGCGATGTATTCTACTTCCATGGTGGAATCTGCTATCACTATCTGCTTGGAACTTTTCAACTGATAGCTCCACCATTGTATAAAAATAGACTTCCAGATGTCGACTTTCAATCATCTACATCGAACATAAAATCCGAATCTGTATACCCCAAACTTGGAGTTCTCCATTACCAAAGACCAACAATATATCGTTAGTTCTTCTCAAGTACTTAAGGATACATTTCATAGAAGTCTAGTGTTCTTCACCAAGATTCGACTGATATCTGCTCGTGACACTGAAGGAAAATCCTGATTTCCCGAACCAGGTTCGTTCAGATCTGATCAGATCAAGAGATATATTTCAAAAAAATTTTCTCTTGATCCCAATCAGATCTTGATTTGTTTTAGATTTGATTCTTATTATTTTAATAAATAAAATAAAATAAGAATAAATTAAATCAAATTTAATTTACCTAAATTTGGGTAATCCTATTACCCTGTTGATGATCCTGTTTACAGCGGAAGGTTCTGGATCTAGCCACGCAAGCGCCTGGCCTCTATCGGTATCCACTTGGGCTGGATCTGAAGATCCTCTTCTTCTCTATCACACCTCCAAAAATCAGATCTGGATCTGATCTGGAGGATCTTCAAAACTTCTTTTGAAGATCAGCAGTCTTCCTTTTGCAGCAGTGCAGCCTTCTTACTTTTGATCACCTTTCTTTGATCTGGATCGCACCAACCAAGGTCCAAAACTCTTTTGGATGTGGAGAGGAGAAGGAGAGAAGCTTTGGCATGGGGAGGAGGGGAGAGGCAGCCTTGGGGCGTGGGGTTTTCAATTCTCAATTGAATCTCTTTTTAAACTGAGTTGGGCGCAGGGTCCTTTTTTATGACTAACCGTGATCCAAACTCCTCTCTCCTTCCAACCATTCACAACCCTTTGTGAAATCAGATCTAAAATCTGATTGGTGGGAATAGAGACCCTGGATTCCTACTTAGAGGGCGCCTAAGACCAGTCAAAGTTGTTTCTTAAGAAGAACTCTAATTGGAATCCAAAAGAGAGGTGGAGTCCTTGTCCAACAAGGACTCCTAGGCACCTCCAACTTGGGCACACGCCTAGGGTGGCGTGCGCCCTTCTCCTTGCCAAGTTCTAGCAGGGGGACAGGCCCCCACCAGCTCACCAATAGGTGCATAACATGTGGTAAAAAGTCAAAGTGTCAATGGTCAATGTTTGACCAGTCAAAGGTAGACTTTTGACCAAAGTCAAAGAATAAGAAATGGCAGATGACCAAAAATGCCAGGTAGTGTCTTACAAATAAGAGAACCTTTTCTGACTTGGACAACCTCCAGTCAGACCATATGAAAGTCTCTGTTTGAGCACAAACTCCTTTGGCAAAGATAGGACAACTTATTTATGATAGTAAAAGAAGAACGTTAGGTTCAATCGAGTGCTAGCATGATTTCCTTGAACCTAATTGAATCTCATTCAGATCAATTGAACTAGATCAGTTCAATTGATGATCACCAGATTCAAACCCTTGTTTGTGTGACCCAGTTAGGTTCAGTTCTGTATGGTAATGGGATATGTCATGATCTCCATCATCGACATCATCGAAACTCCTTTCGATGGATCAGAACTCTTCTGATTCGAACAGTTAGAATGATCGATCATCTAAATCATTCTAATTGCTCCCAAAATCCACCAGTGACACCTAGCAGTATATGGTGGCAACCCATCAGTGCTGAATGTGAACCTCTTGGTGCAGCTATCTGTGTGATTAAGTTTTTCTATCTTGAGCCCCGATCAGATTAGGGTTAAGGTAAACTCGTCAAACCCTAGTCTCTGTCATATGATGTAATCATTCGATTCAAGTCCAATGTGAAAATCTAAATAGAAACTCTTTCTATTATTTCACTCTACCATGGCCATGAATTTCTAGACTTGACTCTCATGATCATCATAGGGCAGCTCCTCTACCACCGAGGTAGATAGATTCCATCTTGATGCCATCCAGTTCCTACAATGAACATGTCATAGCCAACATACACCTCAAGGTTCCATATGGCTAGGAGACCGAATAATGGTGTAGTCAAACTATAACACCCTCAAGGTGAACTACGATGCACCTCAGGTCAAAGAACCAAACCACACTACTTGCAGCTTCGAGTCAACGCCATTACGAAGAAGGTAGACTCCCTAATGACTACTCAGAGGTTGGTCACGCTCAGTGCCCTCGTTCTCTAACGAGTACCTGTACTCTCAACTCCGGTGTCTCCACACCGTAGACTCAAGACTCATCTACTAAAACAGAAGCGATTTGTACACCAACCTTCCGGATCAATCACCATCCTCGTAATGATCCTAATGGTCGGAGCAATTTATGAGTTAATAATGATTATTCATGTCTTAAATTTTCAAACTCTTGAAAATATGAATTATCATTGCCATTAACTCAAAGGATGTATTACAGACACTAAATACACATATGTGATAGAAAATAACCCATTTATTGATTTTAGTCAAAATTATAATTTTGCCCCTAGAAGTGTATTACAAGTGTCAGCCAATTTTGGCTTCTAGGACACATATATCTAACAATCTCCCACTTATCCTAAAGCCAATTGGCTACAAGTCTAAGTCCCATCTTCTCAAGTTGGGCTTCGATCTTCTGTTGGCTCAACAGCTTTGTAAGTGGGTCTGCCACATTGTCTGCGGAGTTGACTCTCTTGACCTTGACATAACCCTTTTCAAGGTAATCGCGGATGAGGTGGTATCGCCACTCAATATGCTTGGATTTCTGGTGAGACCTCGGCTCCTTAGCAAGGGCTATGGCACCATTGTTGTCGCAGTATAGAGGAATGGCATCTAATGGCATTACTCTGAATTCTGCAGCAAACTTCTTGTACCATAATGCTTCCTTTGCAGCCTCTGATGCAGCGATATATTATGCTTCCTTGGTGGAATCTGCTATCACCATTTGCTTGAAACTCTTTCAGCTGACGGCTCCACCATTGCACACAAACAGACTTCCAGATGTCGACTTTCGATCATCTATATCGGACATGAAATCCGAGTCTGTGTATCCCTGGACTTGGAGTTCTCTATTACCAAAGACCAGCATCATATCCTTAGTTCTTCTCAAGTACTTAAGGATACATATCACAGAAGTCTAGTGTTTCTTCACCTGAATTTGATTGATATCTGCTTGGAAACACTCACACAGCATGGCATATATCAGGTTCGTGTACATAGCATGGCATACATGAGGCTCCCTTAATTACAGAAGCATAAGGATTTGCTCCATGCTTCTATTTCCTCAGGTGTGCTAGGCCACATCTTACTTGAAAGATGCGAATACCATGTCTGAAGGGTATTAATCCCTCTTTAGATTTCCATCTAACACTCTATTATACTTTCTCTATATACATCTTCTGATGAAAGTCCTTACATCCTATTCGGTCCAATCCCTATAGACCCTAATTCTAGAAATAAAGGATGCTACACCTAGGTCTTTCATGGAGAATTTCTGGACAACTACATCTTGACTACTGTCTAACAACATGGGAATATCATTCCCAATATAGAGAGAACGTGTCTCCACGTTATAATACGAGGAAGAACGAACAGCGCTCCCACTGACTGTTTTTGAAAATACATGCTATCCTCTTCTTTTTGAAATGAAACCAAACAGTTATCTAGATGCACATCATTGAACCGAGTGTTCCAGCTCCGAGATGCTTGCTTAAGTAACCATATATGGACGCTTTGCATGCTTGACAAACTTGTATCAGTTCATTGGATGTGAAACCTAGGGCTTTCCATATAGATATCTTTCCTCAAGATTATTCCATTTTGGAATATATCATTTTCAACGTCCATTTTGCAATATTTCATAACGAAATAGGCTGCAACAGCAAGCCAATTTAACGGATGGATTTTAGCAATAAGCTTACTGGGGAAAAGTAATCCCTGATTAGTCAATGCCTTGCGTTGGATATATAACCTTTTGGCCCAGCCAGTCTAGCTTGAATTGTTCCCACATTCCATCTGCACCAAAATCTTATCTCTTGAAGATCTATTGCAGCTCCAATAGATTAATAATTCTGTGGATTCCAGGTCAACTGGTTTTGAGTGCATCGAGTCAATTTCTGAACTGGGCATTACTCTAGCCATTCTCTCGGAGTCGATATCTGAATTATCACACCTCATGTAAGGTTTTGGGATCATCACCATGAAGCACCTTTACCTATGAGGAACATGCTTCCTCTACATCCTCGTGAAACAATACCTAAGTATCTTCAAGGGATGGGAAATTCTTCAACTATGAGGTGGAGGAGGTAGTATTCTTATTGGCTTTCAACCTGATTTGGTGTCCACTTGGCCTTAGCCGTTCTGCTTGGAAGACTTTCTCAGCAAGCTTGACTATTTCTAATCCGCTATCTTGAATAAACAATTTTTCAAGAAAGATGGATTCGAACTCACAATCACATTGTTGTGTCTTCTGGAATGTAAGAAATAGTATCCTATTGACTAGCTTTAGCGATATCCTATGTCGAGATCTGAAGGATCACTAAACTCTAACTTGTCCACTGTAGTCTTTTGACGTGGCTGGACAGAACCTAAATTCTGAGATGACTCAACTTGGTTTCTTACCGAGCATTATCTCATACGTGTGGTAGGAATGCATTTTAGAGGGAACCCTATTCAGTAGATAATTGACCAGTTAAACAATGAGTGTCCCAAAAGAAAATCAGGGAGTCTGTGAAGCTCATCATGACCAGAACCATATCTAATAGGGTCCGATTTCTTCGTTTCTGAAATCCCTTTGAGTTTGAGGTGTTCCGGGACGTCCATTGAGAGACTATAGCCATATTATTCTATGAGATAGTCTAGAATTCTCGGTAAGTATTCACCTCCTCGATCTGCTCGAAGAACATTAATGGGTTTTCCAGTTTATCATTTTTCTACTTCATGTCTAATTCTTTGAACTTTTCACCAAGGCTTCAGACTATAATGTCCTCATAAGATACCACATACCGATACCTAGTACAGATCATCGATAAAGGTAAATGAAAGTAGACAAAATTGCCTCTAGCCGGCAATCAAATTGGGCCACACATCTGTATTAACTAGGGCACAGGAGATCGTGGCCCTCTTCCCTAGTCCAACAAAAGGGAGTTTAGTCATTTGCCTTGAAGACAGGATTCACAAGTGGATATGACTCAGCAAGTCATGGACTCCAATAGCCCAAATTTTTCTCCAATTTGTTAGATTCTATCTTCTGCCTATATGACCTAGATTTAGGTGCCGCATAGATATCTGTCATTTGGTTACTCATTCCCTTGGTCCGTTTGGCATTCACGTTTTGCCCACAGTTAGAACAGGTACATCA
>QRFJ01001888.1:35034-187002 GCA_006176705.1 Cocos nucifera | reverse complement strand
AAGTGCTTGCTTAAGTCCATATATGAGACCTTTGCAGCTTGCAAACCTTATGATCATCATCGCTAGATGTGAAACCTAGCGGCTATTCCATATAGATATCTTCCTCAAGATATCCATTTAAAAATGCCATTTTCACGTCCATTTGCCATATTTCATAATCGAAATAGGCTGCAACAGCAAGCAATGTGTGGATGGATTTGTTAGATATATGTGCCCTAGAAGCCAGAATTGGCTGACACTTGTAATACACTTCTAGGGGCAAAATTATAATTTTAACTAATATCAATAAAATGGGTTATTTTCTATCACATATGTGTATTTAGTGTCTGTGATACATCCTTTGAGTTAATGGCAATGATAATTCATATTTTCAAGAGTTGAAAATTTAAGACATGAATAATCATTATTAACTCATAAATTGCTTCCGACCATTGGATCATTACGAGAATAGTGATTGATCCGGAAGGTTGGTGTACAATCACTTCTCTTTAGTAGATGAGTCTTGAGTCTATGGTGTGGAGACACCAGAGCGAGAGTATAGGTACTCATTAGAGAACGAGGGCACTGAGCGTGACCACCTCGAGTAGTCATTAGGGAGTCTACCTTCTCGTCAATGACTGACTCGATGCTGCAGTAGTGTGTCTGATTCTTTGACCTGAGGTGCATCGGTAGTTCACCTTGAGGGTATTATAGTTTGACTACACCATTACTCGGTCTCCTAGCCATATGGAACACTGAGGTGTATGTTGGCTATAGCATGTTCATTGTAGGAACTGGATGGCATCAAGATGGAATCTATCTACCTCGGTGGTAGAGGAGCAGCCCTATGATAATCATGAGAATCAAGTCTAGAAGCCCATGGCCATGGTAGAGTGAAATAATAGAAAGAGTTTCTATATAGATTTTCACATTGGACTCGAATCGAATGATTACATCATATGACAGAAACTAGGGTTTGACGAGTTCACCTAAACCCTAATCTGATCAGGGCTCAAGATAGAAGAACTTAATCACACAGGTAACTGCACCAAGAGGTTCGCATTCAACTCTGATGGGTTGCCACCATATACTGCTAGGTGTCACTGGTGGATTTTGGGAGCAATTAGAATGATTTAGATGATCAATCATTCAAGCTGTTCGAATTAGAAGAGTTCTGATCCATCGAAAGGAGTTTTGATGATGTCGATGATAGAGATCATGACATATCCCATTACCATACAGAACTGAACCTAACTGGGTCACACAACAAGGGTTTGAATCTGGGTGATCATCAATTGAACGGATCTAGTTCAATTGATCTGAATGAGATTCAATTAGGTTCAGAAAATTGTGCTAGCACTCGATTGAACCTAACGTTCTTCTTTTTCTATCATAATTAAGTTGTCCTGTCTGAGCCAAAGGAGTTTTTGCTCAATCAGAGGCCTTCATATGGTCTGACTGGAGGTAGTCCAAGTCAAAATAGGTTGTCTTATTTTCTAAGACATTACCTGCCATTTTTGGTCACCTACCATTTCTTGTTCTTTGACTTTGGTCAAAAGTCTACCTTTGACTGGTCAAACGTTGACCATTGACACTTTGACTTTTGACCACATGTCATGCACCTATTGGAAAGCTGGTGGGGGCCTGTTCTCCTGCTAGAACCAGGCAAGGAGAAGGGTGCACGCTACCCTAGGCGTGTGCCCAAGTTGGAGGCGCCTAGGAGTCCTTGTTGGACAAGGACTCCATCTCCTTTTTGGATTCTAATTAGAGTTCTTCTAAGAACCAACTTTGACTGGTCCTAGGCACCCTCTAAGGAGGAATCCAGGGGACTCTATTCCCACCAATCTGATTTAGATCTGATTTCACAAAGGATTGTGATTGGTTGGAAAGAAGAGGAGTTAGATCACAGTTAGTCTATAAATAAGACCCTGTGCCCAACTCAGATTGTAACGTAACATATGATTGAAGCTAAGAGTTTTCATATGCCCCAAGGCTACCTCTCCCCTCCTTCTCCATGCGAAACCACCTTCTCCCCTTGCTCTCCACGTCCAAAAGGAGTTTTGGATTTTGGTTGGTGCGATTCAAGCAAGAGAAAGGCGATCAAAAGCAAGAAGGCTGCGCTGCTGTAAAGGACGACTGCTGATCTTCAAAAGGAGTTTTGAAGTTTCTCCAGATCAGATCCAGATCTAATTTTTAGAGACATAATAGAGAAGAAGAGGATCTCTAGATCTAGCCCAAGTGGATATCGGTAGAGGCCAGGCGCTTGCGTGGCTAGATCCAGAATCTTCCGCTGCATACAGGATCATCAACAGGGTAATAGGATTACCCAAATTAGTTAAATTAAATTTGATTTAATTTATCCTTATTTATTTTATTTATTAAAATAATATTAATCAAATCTGAAACATCTCAGATCTGATATAGATCAAAGAGAAAATTTTTGAAATATATCTCTTGATCTGATCAGATCTGAACGAACCTGGACCAAAAAATCAGGATTTCCCTTCAACTGGTATCAGAGCCTTGGTTCTAAAAATGTTTAGATCTAATTTTAAAGTTATTTTAATCAAAAAATAATTGATTTCAGATGTCACATGAGATGTGATCAGATCTGAAATCAGAAAAAATTAAAATTAAATGATTAGGATCTAAGATTAGAAGATATGCATGACTAGTTCTAGAATAGAATAGTTCTATAGAATAGTCTTGCATGTTTTCAATTTAATTTGATTAACCCATATTTCAGATCCATTTATTTATTGTTTTTTGATATTATAATGGTTATAATAACATCTAAAAAATAGCAAATAAAATTATTTAATTTTAAACATCATATGAGATGTGATTGATGCATGTCTAGACTAGTTGTAGAATAGTTCTACATAGTTGTCAAGATTAGGGTTTATTTTGAGAAGATCAATTTAAATCTAATTTTTAGATTATTATGAGATAATTTAGATCTAAAAATATGCATGATTCGATACATGAGATGTATGCAAAATATGCCATGATTAGATCTACTTTGCATATGAGATATATGATAGAGATCTGATACTATTTTGTAGTATTGAATGTTCCTGATTAAGACGTTCCTCTTGGCCGTCTGGTCATAAGAACAAAGAAGGATTTGAAGGCCCTCTCTTCCTATTCGATGGGGTGTTCTTATGATGTGTAGGGGTGCTGTGTGTTCGTCCTTAATCAGAAACCCAAAACTTACTTTCTGCAAAATCCTAGATCCTGAAACCCTAGGATTTATTATGCATATTTTGTTTATGAACCCTACTTAATTAAGAATTAAGTTTATGGAATATTAATTAGGTCTAAAATTAAGAATTTCAGATCTAAGACATATTCATAATACTGGGTTTGGGCTTGGGTAGCTCAATTAGGTCTAAGCAGTTGATCAAATCGAATCAAAAGTTGGTTAGATGGGATCAACAATGCTTAAATTGACCAGCCTAATAGGATTAAGTTAGGGTCAAGATCGAGTCACGATTAAGCAAGACCTAATTAGAATCAGAGGTTAGAGTCTGGATTATAGGCTAACCCAAACGGTTCTGGCTCAATAATTTGGTGTCTAAGGTAAGTTTGGCATAGACGACCGACTGCTTTTTAATTGGAATCTCCTCGATCTGAATGCGTTCTTCTATGAGTTAATGACATATTCCTTCCACCGATCTCACTTACCTGGCCATATCTGTTGACACAGTTCTGATCCGAGATGGTCAATAATCCGAGCTAACCCATGCCACTAGGTTAGTCATAATTGTTATGACTAAGCCAAGTCTAGTTTAATGAGACCTAAATCAATTCTCCCTAAGAAAAGATTAAGTCTAAGGTCTTCCACCATTGTAGATGTGTGGGCCCTTCTCGGGGTTGATTGTTCTTGGCTGGATACAGTGGCTCAGTTGCAACGGGAAGATGCAACCATTCTATTAGGCATTTGGATGCTATGGGCTGGAGGATGAGTTGGGCTCAATATTTCGGATACGGTGAGAGACTCAATTAGGAACCCAGTCTATGCAAATGGTGGATCTGACTTAACTAAGGAGTGGATCAATATTTTGGATACGGTGAGATTCATGAATTAGAGACCAAGTTTGGGTGCACCATGATTAGAGAATCATTGAATAAGAGTTGTTCACTCATTGGCTAACCCATCACCAATAACTATTAGGTGAGGTGATGAGTCAATTGGTGAGACCGCACCACCCACTAGAAATCATTAATCGTGGAGATTTTCGCATCTCTACAGAGGGAGTGTAGGGATCCGAAAAAATAGTGGGAGCTAATTTGTTTAAAAATAAAATTTCTAAATAAATTGGTCAAGTCAAAATTATAATATCTAACTAGAATCTTTGACTCTCTACAGAAAAATGTCTGCGTCCAACCCATTGGCACGTATCTTGGACACATATAGACTGACCGAACCTAATTATAAAGATTGGCTCAGAAACTATAAAATTATTTTGGGTTCTGAGAAGTTAACCCATATTTTGGACCAGGACCCTCCCACCTTACCAGCCCGTCCATCTGTTGAATAGAGAGCATCTCTGAAAAAATGGATAGACGAAGATAATAAGGCCAAATATTACATGTTGGGCTCGATGTCTGATGAGCTCCAGCGCCAACATGAGGATATCGGGACTGCACGCCAAATGTTGGCTCACCTACAGGAGATGGTGAACAGAGACGCACAGCCAAATATCAAGTCACGAAATGACTTTTTAAGGCAAGGATGCGTGATGGGCAGTCAGTCCAAGATTACTATCTGACAATGATCAAGGACATGGAAGAGCTTGAGAAGCTTGGTGTGAAGTTCGACTTGGACCTGCAGAACGATATTATTCTGCAATCCTTGACTGATGCATATGGGCAATTCATCATGAATTACCACATGCATAAACTTCAGAATTCCATGGCTGAATTAATGAATATGCTGGTTACCGCTGAGCTTTCTGTGAAAGGTTCTAAAGGCTTAGTTCTTGCTATGGAACGAACTTCTTCCAAAAGAAAGTCTTCTGGATAGAAAAAAAAGTCTGTGAAAAAGCAAAGGTGGAAAGATCAAAGAAAAAAAAGGCAGAGCTGAAGAAGAAGGCCGATGTCAAAGGAAAGTGTTTCCATTGCAACAGCGACGGCCATTGGAAGCGGAACTGCCCTACTTACCTGGCCACCCTAAAGAACAAGAAGGAAGATCCTCTGGAGGCATGCTCGTTATTGAGTCTAACCTTACGGTTTCTTCTGCATCCAGTTGGGTGCTTGACTCTGGTTTCTATGCTGCATCTCCTCTTTTTTATATATGGACTCAGAGCTGGAATACTCGTTTTAATGATGTAAATCAAAATGTTTGATTTTATCAAAAATGAGGAGGAGCCATGTGTCTTCAAAAAGGTCAGTGGGAGCGCTGTTGTCTTCCTCGTATTGTACGTGGATGACATCCTCCTTATTGGGAATGATATTCCCATGTTGACCATGGTTAAAATATGGTTATCTAAAGAATTCTCCATGAATGACCTAGGAGAAGCATCCTTTATTCTAGGAATTAAGGTCTATAGAGATAGACCGAATAGGATGCTGCGACTTTCACAGAAGATGTACATAGAGGAAGTACTAAAGAGGTTTAGTATGGAAAACTCTAAGTGGGGTTTGGTACCCTTCAGGCATGGCATTCATCTTTCCAAGAAGATGTGCCCTAGCACACCTGAGGAAATAGAGCGCATGAGCAAGATCTCTTATGCTTCAGCAATAGGGAGCCTCATGTATGCCATGTTATGTACACGACCTGATATAGCCCATGCCGTGAGTATCATGAGCAGATATCAGTCGAATCCAAGTGAAGAACACTGGACTTCTATGAAATGTATCCTTAAGTACTTGAGAAAAACTAAGGATATGGTGTTGGTCTTTGGTAATGGAGAACTCCAAGTCCAAGGGTATACAGACTCAAATTTTATGTCCGATGTAGACGACTGAAAATCGACATCTGAGAGTCTATTTTTGTGCAATGGTGGAGCTGTTAATTGAAAAAGTTTCAAGCAGATAGTGATAGCAGACTCCACCATAGAAGCAGAATACATCACTGCATCAGAAGTTGCAAAGGAGGCATTCTGGTATAAGAAGTTTGCCACGGAGATTGGAGTGATGCCATCAGATGCCATTCCTCTATACTACGACAACAATGGCACCATAGCCCTTGCTAAGGAGCCAAGGTCTCATCAGAAATCCAAGCACATCGAGCGGTGATATCACCTCATCCGCGATTACCTCAAGAAGGGTTATGTCAAGGTCAAGAGAGTTGACTCCACAGATAATGCGGTGGATCAGCTTACAAAGCCATTGGGCCAGCAGAAGATCGAAGCCCATTTTGAGAAGATGGGACTTAGATTTGTTGCCACTTGGCTTTAGGTCAAGTGGGAGTTTGTTAGATATATGTGTGCCCTAGAAGTGAGAATTGGTTGACACTTGTAATACACTTCTAGGGGGCAAAATTATAATTTTGACTATAAATAATAAAATGGATTATTTTCTATCACATATGTGTATTTAGTGTCTGTGATACATCCTTTGAGTTAATGGTAATGATAATTCTTATTTTCAAGAGTTGAAAATTTAAGATAAGAATTTTCATTATTAACTCATAAAATGCTCCTGACCGTAGGATCATCATGAGGATGGTGATTGATCCGAAAGGTTAGTGTACAATCACTTCTTTATAGTAGATGAGTCTTGAGTCTACGGTGTAGAGATACCAGAGCGAGAGTATAGGTACTTGTTAGAAAATGAGGGCACTAAGCGTGACCACCTCGAGTAGTCATAAGGAAGTCTACCTTCTCGTCGATGACTGACTCGAAGCTGCAGTGGTGTGTCTGGTTCTTTGATCTGAGGTGCATCGGCAGTTCACCTTGCGGGTGTTATAGTTTGACTACACCATGAGTCGGTCTCCTAGCCATTCAGAATCCTGAGGTGCATGTTGGCTATAGCATATTCATTGTAGGAATTGGATTGCACTAAGATGGAATCTATCTACCTCGGCGGATGAGGAGCAGCCCTATGATGATCATGAGAATCAAATCCATAAGCCCATGGCCATGGCAGAGAGTGAAATAGTAGAAAGAGTTTCTATTAAGGTTTTCACATCGGACTTGTATCAAATGATTAAATCATATGATAGAAATTAGGGTTTGATGAGTTCACCTTAACCCTAATCTGATTGGGGCTCAAGATAGAAGAACTTAATCACACAAGTAGCTGCACTAAGAGGTTCATCTTCAATTTTGATGGGTTGCCACCATATACTGCTAGGTGTCACTGGAAAATTTTGGGAGCAATTAGAATGATTTAGATGATCGATCATTCTAGTTGTCTGAATCAGAAGAGTTCTGATCCATCGAAAAAAAATTTCGATGATGTCAATGATGGAGATCACGACATATCCCATTACCATACAGAACTGAACCTAACTGGGTCACACAAACAAGGATTTAGATCTAGATATCATCAACTAAACTAACCTAGTTCAATTGATTTGAATTAGATTCAATTAGGTTCAAGAAAATCATGCTAGCACACGATTGAACCTAACATTCTTCTTTTTCTATCATTAAAAGTTATCTCGACTAAGCCAAATGAGTTTGTGCTCACTCAGGAACCTTCACCTGATCTGACTGGAGTTTGTCCAGGTCAGAAAAGAGTTGTCCTAATTTATGAGATAAGTTTGAGACAACACCTACCATTTTCCATCACCTGCTAATTCTTGTCCTTTGACTTTGGTCAAACGTTGACCTTTGACCCTTGGACATCTGCCCATGTGTCATACACTCATTAGAGAGTAGATAGGGGCTTGTCCCCTCTCTAAAAATTTGAAAGAAGGGGGCGCATGCCTAGGATGGCATGCGCCCATGGATAGGGATGTTTGGAGTCCCATATGAATGGGACTCCAAGTTGCTTCTTGAATTCAAACTAGGTGACCCTCACCTATAGACTTTGACCAGTCTTAGGCACCACCTTAGGATGAATCTATGGGTCTCTCATCTGATTGGATCAGGTGATGTCATCCCACCAATCAGATTTAGATTTGATTAAACGAAGCAATGTGATTGGCAGGGTGATGTGGCACTGTATGGCGTAGTAGGGTCTATATAAAGACCTGTCTGCGCCCACTTTTTCTAGACTTCTCTCCTAGCCATGCCCCAAGGCTGCCCCTCTTCCTCCTCCATGCCACCTTTCTGATCCTCTCTCTCCTCTCCACACCTAAGGAAGTTGGGCCTTCAAATTAGTGCAATTCAAGCAAGAAAAGGCTGACGAGAAAGGAAGAAGGCAGCACTGCTGTAGAGACGACAACAGATCTTCGAAAGGAGTTTCGAAGATCCTCCAAATCAGATCTAGATCTAATTTTTAGAAAAAAAAAGAAAAGAAGAAGATCTCCAGATCCAGCCCCAGTGGATACCGGTAGAGGCCAGACACTTGCGTGGCTAGATTCAGAACCTCAGGGCTTCAGCATGATCATCAATGGATAATCAGATTACCCAGAATCAAGGTAAAATTAATTTAGATTTAATTTATTTTAATTTTTTTGATTATTAAATCATAAAATCAGATCTGATTAGAATCCAAGAAGAAATTTTTGAAATATGCCTCTCGATCCAATCAGATCTGAATGAACCTGACCCCGGGAAATCAGGATTTTTCTTCAGATCTGCCACTCTTAGCAAGGCATAGAAGTTCATCTAGGTGGAAGCTCTACCAGTCCGTGGTTCTTTTCGTGAGATCTAATCGACTATAGTGAGACTTGGCCTGAAGGGGATCTAGTTAGAAAGGAGTTCGGTCCGCTTTAAGATTGGCAAGGCTAGGCTACGTAGGGATTGAATGCTTAGCCAACAGCTTAGGCAATCATTTTCACTCTTCAAGTTCGTCCAAAAGAAGTCTGATTGGAATTAGCTATTTATAATGGAGGAATTCAGCTATCTTCACAACCTGTCACTGAATAGAGTTGGACCAATTGGGTTCTAATACTCAAGCCTTACTGTCAGATGAAAATTAATCACTTTTACTATTCAAACTTGTTCTGGTGATGTCTACAATGCTTTGCAGGCTTTGGAGTTTACTCATGTAGTTGAGAAGGTCAGTCGACGGGACAAAGGTTGGCCAACTTGGGGTTACCTTGGGACCAGACATCGAGCTAAACTTTGATAAGAGCAGGTTGATCCCCAATAAATTTATATACAAGTAAAAGAAATAGCACAACCATCAACAAACTGACGATTGGCTTTGGGACACTACTCTCAATAATCTTCCACTTGGACTAAAGGTAATCGGTGTAGTATCTACTATCCATCTTCGACTTGAAGTCAACAAACTCCTTCACCATAAAGACTTTATTGAATGGGTCATCCAGGTTTTCCTTCTCGTTGATCTTTTGAAGGTCGACATCATCTCGATCCACGATCTTGCAGATAAGATGGTAGTGATGCAGAATATGCTTCGTCCGTCACCTCGATCCACGATCTTCTAGATAAGATGGTAGCAGTGC
This sequence comes from Cocos nucifera, assembly GCA_006176705.1. Lineage (NCBI taxonomy): Eukaryota > Viridiplantae > Streptophyta > Magnoliopsida > Arecales > Arecaceae > Cocos > Cocos nucifera. The sequence goes on along the minus strand of QRFJ01001888.1, from coordinate 177,494 downwards.
AAAATATGCTTCGTCTGCTGGTGTGCCTTTAGTTCATTTACTTGAGCAATGGCTTTAGAGCTGTCGTAGTAGAGTAGAACTAGACCATTAAGCGAGGGTGCTACTCTGAGCTCGTTGATGAATTTTCTTAGCCACACTGCTTCTTTGATAGCATATAATGCAGCAACAAATTCCACCTCATAAATTGAGTCAACCATAGTGTGCTGCTTGGAACTCTTCTAGCAAACAGCTCCCCCATTAAGGGCAAACACATACCCCCACACACTATTAATGTTATCATGATCAGATTGAAAATTAGAGTCTGTAAATCCCATATGTCTCAAGTCGAACTCATCATAAACAAGCCACTAGTCCTTGGTATTTCTTAAATACTTCAGGATGGTTTTAACAATCTTTCAGTTGTTCTCAGCTTGATTAGATTGGTATCTACTCACTACTCCTAGTGAGTATGCCACATTTAGTCTCATACAAATTATGGCATACATGATAGAACCCACTACCGAAGCATATGAAATTCTACTCATATGCTCTCTCTCTTAGGGTGTTGTCGGATAATCTCTCTTTAAGAAAAAAATTTCATGGCCTATCAGTAGATAGCCTTTCATGGAATTCCTCATGTTGAACCTCTTCAGCATGGTATCAATGTACGTGGACTGGGATAACTCAAGCAACTATTTAGATCTATCTCTATAGATCTTCATCCCTAGGATGTAGGAAGCTTCTTCTAGATCCTTCATGGAGAATTGTGACAACAGCCAAATCTTTAATCTTTATAATGTAAGGACATCATTCCCAATTAAGAGAATGTCATCCATATACAATATTAAGAATACTACTACTGGACCATTAGCTCAGTTATATATGTAGGGCTCTTCTTTGTTCTTAACGAAGCCATATGCCTTGATCATCCTATCAAAATGTATGTTCCAACTCCGAGATCCTTGCTTTAGTCCATGAATGGACCTTTGAAGCCTACATACGTTAGACTCATCTATGGATTTGAATCCTTCAGATTGTATCATACACACCTCTTCTTCTAGCTCTCCATTTAGGAAAACTATCTTCACATCCATCTACCAGATTTTATATTCTAGATGGACAGCGATCACAAACATGATCTGAGTAGACTTGAGCATTGCCACATGAGAAAATGCCTTGTCATAGTCTATACCGTAATATTGATGATACTCCTTGGCAACCAGATGAGCTTTATAGGTCTCCATCTTTCCATTTGCATCCCTTTTCCTCTTGAATACTAATGTGCAAGATCTCTTGACGTTGTTAAGGCTGAAGGAATAGTAGGGCTTGCCTCCTTCCTTCAAGCTTGGAGGTGCACCCCTTAGGGCACCATGGCATGTCAAGATACCAGAGAGAGAAGGAAGAGATGTGGGAGAAAATGGCTACAATGATCTCTCTGCTCTAGGGTTTACAATATACATGTATATATATATACCCATACATGGATCGAAATCCTAATCCATAAAAAACTTTTTGGGCTAAACCAATCCGAATGTACTAACCCAAACCCAAGTACATCCACGGTCTAATCATGTGTTCAATTCCAAGGACCCAAACCTGGTCCAAACTCTGAGTAGCCCACCATGAGACCCAAACCAGGGCCTCATGACTATGGAGGACTAAACCTCCACCCTAAGACCAAACCAATCCTAGCCCTAGGACCACACCTGTCCTAGTCTTTCAGAGCCAGCATTTTGACTCCTCTAATGGTCTCCTAAGGCTTGGGAGCACCACTAATCCTAACAATCTCCATCTTGGTGCCCCAAGCTTTGGCAAACACCTTGGCAATGCCCTCCTGCATGATGCTGCTATCACTATGCACCCTGACAACACTTTGTGTAAACATCGCCTCCATTAGCCCTCTTCAACTGCTGTGCACTCTTGAGGCCTTTGGGATGACCGCCTCCACCACTGAAGATCTTAGCTTGCACCATCCTAAAATTGTAGGAATCTCTTCCACTTGGTAGCTGCATCAATTATCCTTGACTTCTCTTAAGATCTCGTAGCATTTCTGTACCGACACTCACCGCATATCGTAACACGATCTCCTCAAAACTTCACCAGTCTTTCCTTCATGTGCCACTCCATCTAGAACTATACATCTCTGGTGTTGGTGCTAGGATATTATTCCTCCTGCACTCCTCCACTCTAAACATGTGTCACATCTCCATCGGTGAAGCCACCTCTGCCCGATAATCCATCTGAAATCGAAGTCCACTCAATGCTGCATAAGATCCTGACTCTGTAATTGAGTCACTTGAGGCCAACCACCTAACGCTGCACTGTTGGGCCTACTGCTGCACCTCGAACACCATCACTGCCTCTTCGGATCCTCTGCACTCCACAGACCTATCCGAAGCTATCTTGGATACCTCTGCAATCTATGGGCACCTCCGAAATCCAAGAGCTCATCCAACTCTTTTGAATCTAGTGATCGATCCCTAGAGAATTCCACCCTAGCACTTCTTCTCTTCTGCCACTACACCAGCCATTGCTTCAGTTGCGTACAGAAGAACTATAGCTCAAACCCTATCCTAGGCTCAGATCTACCTATCTCATCCTGAGGCTCTTGAGACTCCCTGGCTCTCCCTGAGACTTGCTCCCAGTCTCCCTAAGATGCCTCCTGATACTCTCCACTAAGATACCTCTCTCGACTGTTGCATCACCGAGCCTCTCTCAACACCATATCTCCAGAAAAGCACTATTGTAGTACTCTAGTGCTTCCCATCTCATCTCGATACTACCTCCTTATAGGTATCTGGATCCTCTCTTGCTGTATACAAACCATCCTCCACCTGAATCGCGACTCTCCCTGGTGCTCCTATAGAAGAAACCTTATGCAAGATCAGCCATCCAGTCCTAACCTACTGGATCACTATGGATCATCCATCTCATCACCTCCAAGGCTTCACAAATCTATACTCTAGTCAAACTGCTGAATGCATCCCCAACTATTTCTCACAGCCTTCCTACAATCAAAGAATGTATAGTCGCTTCTTCAGCTTTTCTTCAATCGTTATCCCTTGAAAAATCTCTCTTCATCCGCCAAACAGTCCCACATTGTCCATCTTCCTAGCGAATCCTATCACCCATCGTACACCCCAGTCTCTCCAACCAAGATCAATCACAAAATCATGCACCCAAACCTTCCATCTCGAGAAAAATTCTTTTCGTAAATTCTCTCAACCTACACCTTAAACCCGCTACTCCCGATTGACCAAACCACAGCAATAATAAAGATAGATCTGAGACATACCATAAAATTCTTATGCTGATTTTTGATTTCTTCCTGTATGATTTCTTCTTCCCTTCCATGCACCATCAGGCTCTGATACCAAGTGATGCGCAAGATCTCTTGATGTTGTTGAGGCTGAAGGAATAGTGGGGCATATTGGGAATTATGTTCCAAAGCCAATCATCAGTCTATTGATGGTTGAGATATTGTAATTAATTTATTAATTAATAAAAAATATTTTAGCATCTTTTTTTAGTATAAATTTACATCTTCTAATGAACTTCATTGATGTGATGAAGTCCTTAGGACTATTTAGTTTTGATAAAGAGAGGATTTATCGATTAGTCCTTAAATTTATTTATGACCAAATGATAGGCTGTTAATTAGGATGACAGCATCTATCGAGCATAGATCGCTATATGCCATATAGGTTGGTTGTCTTCTTAACCAAGGAGTGTGGAGACATTGGTATGGCATACAGGTGAGATGTATGGGTATATCATCATTGAACATGATCAACTCCAGAGTATTCTACTATCGAGAATATCTCTAATGAGATATAGGTATAAGTATCCCTTAGACCTGAGATCACCTCAGTGACTTACAAGCAACTCACTATGCTTTGGTACCAGACTAACTAAATTTTTAATTCAATAATGAAAGGCTTCTGGGCATAGTCAAGTACTTGCAAAGTTGGAGTATGATCAAGATGGAATTGACCACTCCAAGAGTTGGAGAAGAATGTATCATTATATTTCAATATAGCAAAATCTTGGCCAGGATAATCCATCAGATGGATTTGATATTTTGAAATACAATGTGAACAACCTGATCAAAGTTGATAATTGAACTCTGAGGTGTCCTACAAGCATTGTGGTCAAGAGAATGAATTATATGAAAAATATATCTACATGGGTTCTAAGGATGGTGTTCTACACCTTCGACCTATCCGACCATCGGATATCATTGCTAGATGATCACTTCGATTGATACAAAAATTTATTTCTATGCTACTGACTTAGGTTCAGACCTATGAGGTCACATACATTAGTGCTTACGATCTGATCAAATGGTTGATCAATGATTAAGAATCGTTTTAGGGTTAAATAATCAATACGATTAGTATTTAACCTAGTGCAAGTGTTGTAGGAGGATCAATTAGCAATTAGATTGCTAATTGATATAATTTGATTTAGCCAATAGGCTGAGATTAAGTCTAATTAAATATAATTTAATTATATTTGATTTGAACTTGATTGGATCAAGTTCAATTGGTTTATTGGATAAGCCAAGTGCAAGGAAGAACTAGTCCTAGTCTAACTAGGACTAGGATTAATTCAATTTTCTAATTTGATTAGAAAATAAATTAGAATTAAATTTAATTTAATATAATTTAATTAATTCCTTAAATGGGTTAGGGTCCTATTTAATTGGGTTGGTTTAATTTTAATTTTATTTGGTTAAAAGATCTTGTTTGACCAAGTCAAAATAGGAGTCCTAGTGTGACTAGGACTCTCTATCACTTGCGCCACTTAATCCTCACATCCCATGCCCTTTTTGTTTTGTTTCTTACGTAAAAATTCTCCACTTCCATGGCTTCTCACGCCCTCTTTCTCTCCTCCTTTTCTTATAAGGCAATTTGTTGGAAGATCAAGTCAAAAAAGAAGTTAGTTTTGCTTAGGATTCTATGAGATAGAATCCTTGTTGACCAAAACACCTTCCCTTGAGTGCCACCCCCTCTCTTAATTAATTCTTATCTTATTCCACGAAAATAATCTTCTTTTTTGTGCACCCTCTCTTGCTGGTCCACACCAATAATTATGGAGGAGGCATCCAAGAGTTGGGTGCCCCAACAACTTTTCATGTTTGGATCTTCCTAGTCTAGGATTTTGATCTAACTTGGACTCTTATTTTTCTCTATTTATTGGATTAATTTTATTCTAATTTTTTCATAAAATATAGAGATTTGGAAGATATTTGGGGTGTGAAAAAATCAAAAGAAGAGGATCCTTGGGCATGGGGGTTCCGTAGGCACCAAACTAGGTGTCTAGGTGAGAGAAAAGAGAAGAAGAAGAGGGTCTTCTTCTAGGGCTATTTTATTTTCAATCTCTCCTCTTTTTTTTGAGTTTTTTTCTAAGAGAGTCTCAGATCAGTAAACTCTTATCTTCTTTTTATATTTTGGAGAGTCCAAATTTTAAAGAAGAATGCATCGAATCGATTGTCGAAGAAGGATTAGCATAGTACTAGCATGCTATGCTAATTTCCTGCATTGAACTTCAGATCAGAGATCGTAGGCTCATGTGGATGACTCCTAGAGGTTGGACATGTGTGTGGCTCATGACTTCATCCTCAAGCCTAGATCAGTAAGTTAGAATATCTAACTTGCTCAGATAATAGATATGATCTATAAACTTCATACCTGCATTTGATGTAGTGTAGATTTAGGTTGATTTGATCAACCTTTTCTTTCTTATTTGATTTTAATTTTTGATTTATTATCATACCTTGATCATATAATAGATTTGAGATCTAGGTATTTACATATTTATTTAAATAAATATTTAATTTATTTAAGTCTTCCGCTGTAAGATCTTGAAAAAGTTTTAAGATCTACCTATAAAACCCTAGATCAAGAACCTTCAGGACGCGCCTCCTTGCTTCAAGCTTGGAGACGCGTCCCTTAGGGCACCTTGGCATGTGAAGATACTAGATAGAGGAGGATGAGATGTGGAAGAAAATGGCTACAATGATCTCTCTGCTCTAGGGTTTATAATATACATGTATATATATACCTATACATGGACCGAAACCCTAACATGTAAAAAACTCCCTAGGCTAACCCAGTTCGAATGCACTCATCAAAACCCATGTATACCCATGGTCTAATCATGCACTCAATCCCATGGATCCAAACCTGGTCCAAACTCTGAGTAAGCCCCCCATAAGATCCAAACCAGGGCCTCATGACCATAGAGAGCTGAACCTCCACCCTAGGACCAAACTGGTCCTAGCCCTAGGACCATACCTATCCTAGTCTTTTGGAGCCAACACTCTGACTCCTCCAGTGGTCTTTCAAGACTTGGGAGTACTACTAATCTTAATAAAGACCTACTTATATCCTATGGATTTTACCTCTTCAGATGGGTCAACTAATGTCCATACATTATTGACCTTCATGGACTCCATTTCAAATTTTATAGTCTCAAACCATTTCTTAGAGTTAGGTCTCTACATTGCATCTATGTAAGTGATTAGATCCTCATCATTCTCATCGAGTTCAACTGGATCACCATTTTGGACCATGAAACCATAGTATCTATTCAGTTGATGTGGTACTCTACCAGACCACCTTAAGGGTGTAGATTCGTAGGGCTTTAGGTCTGATCTAATCAAATGCAGTTTAGGTTTAGCTATATGTGTCAGTTTTTCTACCTACCAAATTTTCTCAAGTTTGATCTTAAAGACATTAGTTCCTTCACCAAGAAACTTTTTTTTTAAACAGACTGTCTTAAGGCAGACAAACATCTTTTGTTCATCAGCTAGTTAGAAGTAATACCCTTTGGTCTCTTTTAGGTATCCTATTAAAACATACTTGTTAGTGAAGGAACCAAATCTAGGGTTGTAGGGCTAGGTCTTAAAACTTTTTCAGATCTAGGTAATGGAAGATAGGAATTAATCAAAACTAATTCATAAAAACTAGAGTACCCCTAGATCTAAGATCGTATTACATGATTATAGCATGAGATTAAATCAAAAATTAAAAATCATTAAAAGAGGAAAAAAAATATTGATCACATCAATATAGATCTACATTAGATCTATTGTAGGTATGTAATAGAGGATTAGATCTATATTACCTATGCAAGTTAGTGTAAGAACCAGATCTAGGGGGCTAGATCTTGAAACATTTTCAAGATCAGGTAGTGAAAGACTTAAATAAATTAATATTTATTTATAAAATTAAAGAATATCATAAATCTAAGATTCTATTATATGATTATAGCATGAGATTAAATAAAAAATTAAAAACATAAAAGAAGAAGAAGTGTTGATCATATCAACATAGATCTACACTAGATCAAAATCATATGAGTAACAGGAGATCAAATCTTTATTACCTATGCAAGTTAGTTGTTCTAACTTGCTGATCTAGACTTGAGGATGATGTTCCAAGCCGTACATGCATCTGTCCTCTAGGAGTCATCCACGCGAGCCCATGAATCATGATCAAAAGTTCTGATGTCGAAAATCAGCATAATTTGCTAGTACTATGCTGATCCTTTTTTGACGGTCGATCTGGAACAACTTTCTTCAAATCTTGCACTCTTCAATTTTTAGAAGGAAGGGGAAGAGATTTTGAACCTGAGACACCTCTCAAAAATCTCTAAAGGATGAAGAGATCAAAGAAAAACCCTAGAAGAAGAACCCTTCTTCTTCTTCTTCTTATTTTTTCTCACCTAGACACCTAGATTGGTGTCTATGAAATCTCAATGTCCTAATATTCTTTCTCTCTAATTTTTACATTCCCTAAAGATATCTTAATGGTATAGAATCCATAAAAAAATCAGCTCAAAATTCATTTTAAATATTGAGATATGGAAGAGTCTTTTCTAGGTCAAACACCTAGATAAGGCAGGTCCAAAATAGGCAACTGATTGGGGTGACCAACACTTAGGTGCCCCATCCTTTCTTTATACTGTGGACCACTAAAAATAAGCACACAAAATCTTCCTCTTTTGCATGAAAAAATAATAGAAAAATCAGGGATGTGGGCGGCACAAAGCAAGGAGGAGTTTTAGGTGCTTAAAATTCTATCACATAGAATTTAAGTCAAAACCAACTCCTAGTTTGACTTGGTCCACAACCAAATGCCATCTAAGGAATAAGGGAAGGCTATGGGCATGTGTGAAGGCCTAGGAAAAGGTTTTTCCACATTTAAAATCAAAGAGAAGGGGCATGGGGGGCATGAGGGGTCAATGGCGCAAGGAATCGGGAGTCCTAGTTATACTAGGATTCCTATTTTCACTTGGTCCAAGTGATCTATGAACCAAATTAAATTAGGATTAATTTAATCTAATTAAATTAGCTCCTAAATAAATTAATAATTTAATTAAATTAGATTAAATTATATTTAATTTTAATTTAATTTTTTAATCAAATTAAAAAATTAGGTTAACCCAAGTCCTTGTTGAACTAGGACTAGTTCTTCTTTGCACTTGGCTTATCTAATAAACCAATTAAACTTGATTCAATCAAATCCAAACTAAATCTAATTAAATTATATTTAATTAGACTTAATCTCAATCCTTTGGCTTAATCAAATTAAGTCAATTTATAATTAAATTGCTAATTGATTCTCCTACAACACTTGCACTAGGTTAAATATCTATCGTATTGATCGTTTAACCCTAGAATGATTCTTAATCCTTGATCTACCATCCGATCAGATCATGAATTTTAATGTGTGTGACCTCATAGGTATGAGCCTAAGCCAATAGCATAGAAATAAATTTATATACTAATCAAAGTAACCATTTAGCAATGGTACCCGATGATCGGATAGGTCAAATGTGTAGAACAACATGCTTAAAACCCATGCGGATATAGTTTCTATATAATTCATCTTCTTGACCAAAATACTCATCAGATATCTCAAAGTTCAATTGTCAACTCTGATCAGGCTATCCATATTATATTTTAAAATATTAAATCCATCTTACGAATTATCCTGGCCAAGGTTTTGCTATATTGAAATACAATGATACATTCTTCTCTAACTCTTGGAGTGATCAATCCCATCTTGATCAGAAATCGATTTCGCAAGTACTTGACTGTGCCCAAAAGCCTTTCATTATTGAATTAGAAATTTAGTTAGTCTGGTACCATAGCACAGTGAGTTATTTGCAAGTCACTGAGGTGATCTTAAGTCTAAGGAACACTTATGCCGATATCCCATCAGAGACATTCTCGATAGCAGAATGCTCTGAAGTTGGTCACATTCAATGATGATGTACTGATACATCTTACCTGTATGCTATACTAGTATCTCCACACTCTTTGATTAAGAGGATAACCAACCTATATGACATACAATGACCTATGCTCGATAGAAGCTGTCATCCTAATTAACAGTTTATCATTTGATTGTGAACAGTTTTAAGGACTAATCGATATATCCTCTCTTTATCAAAGCTAAATAGTCTTAAGGACTTCATTACAATAATTGAGTTCGTAAGAAGATGAATACTTTATGATGAAAAAATGCCAAAAATATATTATGTTAATTAATGAATCAATTATATTTACAAAATAGCTCAATCATCAACAGGCTGACAATTAGCTTTGGAATATATTTCTCAATAGTTAGTTATTCTAATTTATTGATCTAGGGTTGAGGATCTAGCTGTAAGCCACACATGCATCTAGCCTCTAAGAGATGTCCACACAAGCCCAGGAATCCCGATCAGAAGTCAGATGTTCAAAAATCAGCACAGTATGCTAATACTATGTTGATCCTTCTTCAACGATCTATTCGGTGCTTCCTTCTTCATGATTTGGATACTCCAAAAATCAGAACGAAGGGGATAAATTTTAAATTTGAGATAACTCTCAAATATCTCTAACAAGGAGGAAGAGAAGGAAAGAACTAAAGAACCCTAGAAGAAGACCCTCTTCTTCTTTTATATTCTATCACCTAGACACCTAGATTAGTATTTATGAAATCCCCATGCCTCAAGGGATTCTCTCACTGATTTTCATATGCCCAATAGCCCTATCTAATGTCTGGATTATATCAGAAAAGTAGCCTAAAAGGTGCTTCTTATATAGAGATATGGAGGAGCACTTGTCTAGTTCAAATACCTAGACAAGGGATGTCCAAAATAGGAAACTAGTTGGAGTGCCCTATAGTTGGGCGCCCCCTCCTTTTTTTCATGCATGGACCAGCAGCAAATGCCATGCAAACATCCTTGTTTTCCATTGAAAATAACAAGAGAAAAACTAGGGAGTGGGTGGCACACATGGAAAGGTGTTTTGGTTTGTTGGGATTCTATCATATAGAATTCAAAACCACAACAACTTACCTTCTATTGACTAGCTCCACAACAAATCTCCATATAAGAAAGAGAGAGAGAGGGTGGGCATGCATGAAGATCAGGGAGGGAGTGTTTCCACACCAAAATCCAAGAGAGAGGGGGCGTGGGGACATGGGGTATATGTGGCGCAAGGATACGAATCCTGGTCTTACTAGGATTCCATATTTGACTTGGTCAAATATGGTTTCTCAAACCAAATTAAATTAGAAGCAAAACAATCCAACTAAATTTGGTCCTAAACCAACTAAGAATCTAATTAAAGTAGATTAAATTATATTTAATTTTTTAATCAAATTAGAAATTGGGTTGACCTAAGTCCTAATTGAACTAGGACTAGCTCTTCCTTGTAATTGGCTTATCCAATAAACCAATTGAACCTGATCCAATCTAGTCCAAACTAAATCTAATTAAATTAAATTTAATTAGACTTAATCTCAGCCCTCTAGCTTAATCAAATTAAGCCAATTAGCAATCTAATTGTTAATCGATCCTCCTACAATACTTGCACTAGGTTAAACATCAATCATATTGATCATTTAATCCTAGAATGATTCTTAATCATTGATCAACCATCCAATTAGATTATGAAATCTAATGTGCGTGACACCATAGATTAGAACATAAGTTGGTAGCATAGGAATAAATTTTTATACTAATCAAAATAACCATCTAGCAATGGTACGTGACGATCGAATAGGTCAAACGTGTAGAATAACATCCTTAGAACCCATGTGGATATAGTTTCCATATAATTCATCTCCTCAACCAAAATGCTCGTAGGATAGCTCAAAGTTCAACTATCAACTCTGAGTTGGCTATCTACATTGTATTTCAAAATATCAAATCCATCTCATAAATTACACTGACTAATATTTTTCTATATTAAAATATAGTGATACATTCTTCTCTATCTCTTGGAGTTGTCAATCCCATCTTGATGACACACTGACTTTGCAAGTACTTGACCGTGCTTAGAAGCCTTTCGTTATTGAATTAAAAGTTTAATTAGTTTGGTACCAAAGCATAGTGAGTTACTTACAAGCCACCGAGGTGATCTCAGATCTAAGGGATACTTAAACCTATATCCCATCAGAGATGTTCTTGACAACATAATGCTCTAAAGTTGGTCATGTTCAATGACGATGTACCCTTATATCTCACCTATATACCATACTAGCATCTCCACATTCCTTGGTTAAAAGGACAACTAACCTATATGGCACACAACAATCTATGCTCTATAGATGCTGTCATCTTTATTAATAGCCTATCATTTGATCGTGAATAATTTTAAGGACTAATTGATAAATCCTTGCTTTATCGAATCTCAATAGTCCTAAGGACTTCATCACCACAATCGAGTTCATTAGAAGATGTAAACTTTATGATAAAAAATATCAAAAAAATATTTTATTTATTAATAAATTAATTACAAATACAATGCAGCATAATCGTCAACAAGTTGACAATTGACTTTGGGATACATTTTCCAACAACTCTCACTTATCCTAAAGGTACTTGAAATAATATCTAATACCCATCTTCGACTTGTGGTTGTCGAACTCCTTTATCGCTAGGACTTTAGTAAAGGGATCGGCCAAGTTCTCCTTTTCATCAATCTTTTGAAGATCGATGTCACCTCGATCCACGATCTCCTGGATCAGATGAAAGCAATATAGTATGTGCTTCATCCACTAGTATGCCTTCAGTTTCTTCACCTGAGCAATCGCACCAATGCTATCATAGTAGAGAAAGACCACACCATCAAGAATGGGTACTACTCCAAGCTCGGTGATGAACTTCCTCAGCCATATAGCTTCCTTCGTGGCATCCGATGCTATGAAATACTCTCTCACAAATAGAGTCTACCACCGTATGCTGCTTGAAACTTTTCTAGTAGATGGCTCCACCATTTAGAGTAAAGATGTAATCCAACATGCTTCTATTGTCATCATGGTCAGACTGAAGGTTAGAGTTACTGAACCCCACAAGTTTTAGATCTGACTCGCCATAAACCAACCATTGGTTCTTAGTATTTCTTAAATACTTAAGGATGGCTTTTACCACTTTTCAGTGGTTCTCTTCAGGACTAGATTGGTATCTACTCACTACTCCTAGCAAGTATGCCACATCTGATCTCATACATATCATAGCGTACATGATAGATCCCACTGCTGAAGCATATGGAACTCTACTCATATGCTCTTTCTCTTCAGGAGTTGCTAGACAATTCTTCTTAGAGAGAGAAATTTCATGGTCTATTGAGAGATAGCTCTTTTCGAAATTCTCCATGCTGAACCTCTTCAGCATAGTATCTATATACGTTGATGGGGATAAGCCAAGCATTCTCTTAGATCTATCCTTATAGATCTTCATTCCTAGGATATAGGATGCTTCACCCAAGTTCTTCATAGAGAACTGCGATGACAACTAAATTTTTATTTTCTGTAGTGCGGGGATGTCATTTTTGATTAAGTGAATATCACTCACGTACAAAATAAGGAATACCATTACTGGACTATTTGCCTTTTTATAAATGCAGAGCTCTTCTCGGTTCTCAATGAAGCTATACATTTTGATCATCTTATCAAAATGCATGTTCCAACTTCGAGATGCTTGCTTCAATCCATAAATAGATCTCTGAAGCTTGCACATCTTGGACTCATCTATGGATGTGAACCCCTCATGTTGTATCATATACATTTCTTCTGTTAGCTCTCTATTTAAGAAAGCCATCTTCACATCCATCTATCAGATTTCATAATCCAGATAGATAGCTATCGCAAGCATTATCCGAATAAATTTGAGTTTTACTATAAGAAAGAATGTCTTGTCATAATACCATAACGTTGATGATACCTCTTGGCAACTAAATGGGCTTTATAGGTCTCCACCTTTCCATCTATGCCCCTCTTCCTTTTGAAGACCTATTTACACCCAATGGATTTAACCCCTTCGGGTGGGTCAACCAATGTCCACACATTGTTGATCTTTATGGATTTCATCTCAGATTTTATGACCTCAAGCCATTTTTCGAAATCAGACCTCTGCATTGCATCCATATAGATTATCAGATCCTCATCATTCTCATCGAGTTTGATGGGATCACCATCCTAGAATAAGAAACTATAGTATCTATCTGACTGATGTAGTACTCTATCAAATCATCTTAATGGAGCAGGTACATTGAGCTCCAAATTTGATCTAATCAGATCCAATTCAGGTTCAGCTGTAGGTGTTGATCCTTCTACCTATTGAACTTCATCAAGTTCAACCTTAGAGTTAACAGTTCCTTCACCAAGAAATTTTTTTTCTAAAAAGATTGCTTTAAGGCTAACGAACACCTTTTGATCTTCATCATGGTAAAAATAGTAACCCTTACTTTCTTTGGGATACCCGATATGTAGAAAAATTCTACTTTCCGGCATAGGATCGTTCAGATCTGATTAGATCTGAAGGAATATTTCAAAATTTTTTTCTTCTAAGATTATAATCAGATCTAAGACATCTCGAATCTAATCCTTTTAGATCTGATATTAAGATTAAAATAAAATTAAATCTAATTTAATTTCATACCTTATTTTGGGTAATTAGATTATCCTACGATGATCCTGATCTATCCTGAGGTCCTAGAAGGAGCCATGCATGCGCCTGACCTCTACTGATGTCCACTCAGGCAAGATCTGGATGTCTTCTTCTTCTAAATCTTTCCTCCAATGATCAAATCTGAATTTGATCTAAGGAACCTTCAAAATAATTTGAGAAGGTTGTGTGTTCGTCTCTTGATCAGCAACTTCTTGACTTGATCTTTGTAGCACCGCTCTCAATACTTGATCGTAGATTTAGCCCAACCTTTTAGGCATAGAGAAGAGGTGTGGGATCTGGAATAAGGGCGTGGATGATGGGTAGAGGAGTAGGGCTTCGCCGTGGTCTAATCGCAATACCAAACACTTTTGATAAGGGGTTTATTTATAGACCTAGTGCAGCCCTAGAGTCCCATTTGATCAAGCAATCTAATTGCTTGATCAATCTAAAATCCCATCAGATTCCCCATGTTAAATACCTAATATTATCATGTTTTGTCACCCAAAATGTCCCAAGAAGTGCCACACATAATCAGATAAGAAGGAGGGGTGGCATGGGTTTTAATTTCCAAGAGTTTGTTCCATAACAAACTCTTCCACCGCTCCCTTGACTTGTGCACACAATATTTTGGATAGGCCCACCTCTTTTCCATACAAGAAACACTTTAGGATGTGTGCCATTCTAATAAGAATAAGGGGGCGCACATCTCCCCTTTAATTCCAGCAAAGATTGGGTCAAACAACCCTTGTCCTGGTCCCCTATTGCTTATTTTAAGACAAGGCTTGGTTTTATCCAGACAAGCCCTGATCTCATCAACACAATACTTATGTGACTAGGACAAACTCCAATCAGACCAGGACAAAGCCATAAAGGATCCCTAGATGAGCCTAACCTAATTTGGCTCAGTCGAGATGAACCAGAAAGACTATAGAAGGAGAAAGTTAGGCTCAATCGTGTGCTAGCATGATTTTCTTGAACCAAATTGGATCTAATACAAATCAATCAAATAGGGTTAGCTTAATTGATGACATCCAGACCCAAATCCTTGTTTGTGTGACCTAGTTAGGTTCAATTCTGCATGGTAATGAGAGATGTCACGATCTCCATCATCAACATCATCGAAACATCTTTCGGTGGACCAGAACTTTTTTGGTTCATATAATTAAAATGATCGATCATCAAAATCATTCTAATTGCTCCCAAAATCCACTAGTGACACCTAGCAGTATATAGTGGCTATCCATCAAAACTGAAAGTGAATCTCTCAGTGAAGTTACCTATGTGATTGGGTTCTTCTATCTTGAGTTCCGATAGGATTAGGGTTAAGGTGAACTCGTTAAACCCAAAGTCCGTCATATGAATTAATCATTCGATTCCAGTCCAACATGAAATCTTAATAGAAACTCTTTCTATCATCTTTACTCTACCATGGACATGGGCTTAAGGACTCAGTCTTATGATTATCATAAGGCTACTCCTCATCTACCAAGGTAGATAGATCCTCTATTAGTGCAATCCAATTCCTACAATGAACTTGCTATAGCCAACGTACACCTCAGGATTTCGAATGACTAGAAGATCAAGTTATGGTATAGTCAAACTATAATCCCCTCAACGTAAACTATCAATGCACCTTAGATTAAAGAACTAGACACACTACTGCAGCATCGAGTTAGTCATCGACGAGAAGGTAGACTTCCTTATGACTGCTCGAAGTGGTTATGCTCAGTGTCCTTGTTCGCTAATAAGTATTTGTACTCTCGCTCCGATGTCTTCATACCATAGACTTAAGGCATATCTATCCTAAGAAAGTGATCGTACACCAACCTTTCAGTTCGATGACCATCCTCATGATGATCCTACGATCGAAAGTATTTGATAAGTTAATTATGAAAATTCATGTCTTAAATTTTCAACTCTTAAAAATATGAATTGTCATTACCATTAACTCAAAGGATGTATCACATACACTTTCAAATACACATTATGATAGAAAATAATTCTTTTATTAATTTATAGTCAAAATTATAAAATTGCTCTTAGAAGTATATTACAAGTGTTCAGCCTTCTGGCTTCTAGGGCACACATCTAACAAACTCCCACTTGACCTAAAGCTAATTGGCTATAAATCTAAGTCCCATCTTCTCAAGATGGGCTTCGATCTTCTACTAGCTTAATTACTTTGTCAGTAGGTCAGCTGCATTATCTACAGTATTGACTCTCTTGACCTTGATGTATCCCTTCTCGAGATAATCGCAGATGAGGTGGTATCGCCGCTCGATGTGCTTGAATTTTTGGTGAGATCTTGGCTCCTTAGCTAAGGCTATGATGCCATTGTTATCGTAGTACAGAGAGATGGCATTTGACGGGATTACTTCAAGCTCTGTGGTGAACTTCTTGTACTAGAATGCCTTCTTTGCATCCTCTGATGCAGCGATGTACTCTACTTCTATGGTGGAATCTGCTATCACTGTCCGCTTGAAACTCTTCCAACTAATAGCTCCACCATTACAAATAAAAAAACTTCCAGATGTCGACTTTCGATCATCTATATCAGACATGAAGTCTGAGTCTGTATAACCCTGGACCTAGAGTTCTCCATTATCAAAACTCAAGAACATATCCTTAGTCCTTCTCAAGTACTTATGGATACATTTTACAGAAGTCCAATGCTCTTCACCTGGATTCGAGTGATGTCTACTCGTGACACTCACAGCATGGGCAATATCAGGTCATATACATAGCATGGCATTTATGAGGCTCTCTATTGTTGAAGCATAAGAGATCTTGCTTATGCGTTCAATCTCCTCAGGTGTTCTAGAGCACATCTTCTTGGAGAGATGAATGCCATGTCTAAAGGATAATAAATCTCTCTTGGAGTTTTCCATGCTAAATCTCTTCAGAACCTCCTCTATGTACATTTTTGGTTAGAGACCCAGTATCCTATTCGATCTATCTCTATAGACCTTAATTCCTAGAATAAAGGATGCCTCTCTTAGGTCTTTCATGGAAAATTCTTTAGACAACCACATTTTGACTGTGGTCAACATGAAAATATCATTTCCAATAAGGAGGATGTCATCCACGTATAGTACGAGAAAGATAACAGCGCTCCCATTGATCTTTTTGAACATACATGATTTCTCCTCATTCTTGATGAATTCAAATGATTTGATTACATCATTGAAATGAGCATTCCAGCTCCAAGATGCTTTCTTAAGTCCATATATGGACCTTTGTACCTTGCGTACTTTGTAATCATTATCACTGGATGTGAATCCTAGTGGTTGTTCTATATAAATATCTTCCTCAAGATATCCATTTAAGAATGTTGTTTTTACGTCCATCTACCATATTTCATAATCGAAATAGCCTACAACAACAAGCAATGTGCGGATGGATTTGACCATGGCTACTGACAAAAATTATCCTGATAGTCAATGCCCTCGTGCTGACTATACTCTTTCACTACGAGCCTTGCTTTGAATGTCTCTACATTTCTATCGGCACCTATCTTTCTCTTGAAGATCTATTTACACCCAATAGGTACTATACCTTCAGGTGGATCTACCAAGGTTCAGACTTGGTTCGAATGCATTAAGTCAATCAATGACCTCATTGCCTCTATCCATTTTTTAGAGTCAATATCTAATATCACCTCATCATAAGTTTTGGGATCATCATGAACCCCATTTTTTGTGAGGAACATTTTCTCTGCATCTTCTGAAATAGTACCAAGTATCTTTCAGGCGGATGTGAAATCCTTTTTGATCTACGAGGTGGACGAGGTAGTGATTGGACTGGCTCAATCTGATTGGATTCCATAGGTTTCTTAGCTCATTTCTCATTGAAGACGTTCTCCTTGAGTCTAATCTATCTTCTGATGTGACCATCTTGAATAAACTATTTTTCAAAAAAGATGGTGTATCAACTTGCAATCACATTATGATCTTTTGAAAGATAGAAATAATATCCTAATGACTCTTTAAGATATCCAATAAATCGAGCTCTAAAGGACCTAGACTCTAATTTGTCCACCTATTGTCTCTTGACATGGACTGAATAATCCCAAATTTTGAGATGACTCAGACCTGGTTTCTTACCATGCCATATCTCATATGGTGTGGTAGAAACGGTCTTAGAGGAAACCCTATTCAATAAATATATAGTGGTCATCAGACTATGTCGCCAAAAAAATGTAGGGAGGTCCATGAAGCTCATCATGGATCAGACCATATCTAATAGGATCCAATTTCTTCATTCCGAAATCCCATTGAGTTGAGGCATTCTAGGTGGAGTCCATTGAGAGACTATGCTATTATCCTTAAAATAGTCAAGAAATTTTCGACTAAGGTATTCGTCTCCTCGATCTGATCGAAGAACCTTAATGAATTTTTCTATTTGCTTTTCTACTTCAAGTCTGAATTTTTTGAACTTTTCAAAAGCTTCAGAATTATATCGCATCAAATACACATACCCATACCGAGATAAATCATCGATAAAGATGATGAAATAGACATAATTGCCCCTAATTGGCACATCATATGGGCTGCATACATTAGTATTTACTAGGGCATGTAGGTCTGTGGCCCTTTCCCCATGTCCTACAAAAGAAAGCTTGGTCATTTTGTCATGAATGCATGATTCACAAATTGGATATGAATCGAAAGTCAATGGACTTAATATCCTAAATTTTTTTAATTTGTTAACCCTATCTTCAGCTATATGATCTAGCCTAAGGTGCCAAAGATACTATCATTTGAACTATCCCTAGGTCATTTTGATCCTATAGCATTCATATTTTGCTCGATATTGAAAATAGAAATTTCAATGTGTAATTGATAGAGACCATTTATAAAAACCACTTGCAATTTTATTTCTTTCATAAAAAATATTACAATGGTCCTTAAGAAAATTAATTATATAGCTTTCTTATGCTAAACATCAAATAAAAATCAAATTCCTACTTGCTATAAGCACATAAAAATAGTTCTTAAGAACTAAATCTAATCCTAATGGTAATCATAGAGGATAGGTTCTCATGGCTATAACAGCAACTCTTGCTCCATTCTTAATGCGTAGGATCATCACACCATCTCTCAGCCTCCTGCTATCCTCAAGATCCTGCATAGAAGTGCACAAGTGAGCACTAGAACCAGAGTCAAGCACTCAACTGGATGCAGAAGAAATTGTAAGAGTAGATTCTATAGTAAGCATACCTCTAAAAGGACCTATCTTCTTCTTATTCTTCAGACTGGCTAGGTACAAAGGTTAGTTCCACTTCCAATGGCCATCAGTGTTGCGTGGGAAATATTTTTCTTTATCGGCCTTCTTTTTCGGCTCTGCCTTCTTCTTCCCACCAGCCACCTTCTATTTCTTCATGGACTTCTTCTTCTTTTCAAAAAATTTTCTCTTGGATGAAGTCCACTCCACAGTAAGTACTGAGCCTTTAGAACCTTTCAAGGAAAGCTCGGCAGTAACTAGCATGTTCATGAGCTCAGCAAAGGTATTCTGAAGTTTATGCATATGGTAGTTCATGATGAACTGTCCATACGCATAAGTCAAGGACTGTAGAATTATATCAATCTATAGATCCTGATCTAACTTCACATCGAGCTTCTCAAGCTCTTCTAAGTCCTTGATCATCATCAGACAATGATCTTGGACCGACTATCCATCATGCATTTGAGCCTTGAATAGTCTTTTAGTGACTTGATATTTGGCTGTGCGACTCTGTTCACCAAAGAATTCTTGTAGGTGAGTCAACATTTGGTGGCTAGTCTTAATATCTTCATGTTGGCACTCGAGCTTATCAGACATCGAGCCCAACATGTAATATCTGGCTTTGTTATCTTCATCCATCCACTTCTCGAGAGACACTCTCTAATCAGCAGATGGATGGATTGGTAAGGTGGGAGGATCTTGTTCAGCACATGAGTCAACTTCTTAGAATCTAAAATAATTTTGAAGTTTTAGAGCCAATCCTTATAGTTGGGTTGGGTCATTCTATAGGTGTCCAGGATGCTAGTGGGTTGGACGTAGACATCTTCCTATAGAGAGTCAAAATTTTTAGTTAGATTTTGTAATTAGACTTAATAAATTTATTTAGGAGTTTCATTTTTAAATAAATTAAGCTTTCACTATTTTCTCAGATCCCTACTCTCCCTTAGCAGAGATGCAAAAATCTCCATGATTAATGATTTCTAGTGGGTGGTGCGGTCCCATTGATTGGCTCATCACCTCACCTAACAGTTATTGGTGATGGGTCAATCGATGAGTGAACAACTCTTATCCAATGATTTTCTAATCATGGTGCACCCAAATCTGCTCTCTAATTCATGAATCTCACCATGTCCAAAATATTGATTTACTTCTTAGTTAAGTCAGACTCACCATTTGCATGAATTAGATTTTTGATTGGATCCCTCACTATATCTAAAATATTGAGCCCAGCCCATCCTCCAACCCATAGCATCCTATGCCTAATAGACATGGTTGTATCTTTTCAGTACAACTAAACCACTGTATCCATCCATGAATAATCAACCCCGGGAAGGGCCCGCACATCTACGATGGTGGGAGATCTTAGACTTAATATTTTCTTAGGAAGATTTAATTTAGGTCTCTTTAA
The DNA here is from genome assembly GCA_006176705.1 of Cocos nucifera. Lineage (NCBI taxonomy): Eukaryota > Viridiplantae > Streptophyta > Magnoliopsida > Arecales > Arecaceae > Cocos > Cocos nucifera. Next base: position 156,931 of record QRFJ01001888.1, on the reverse strand, counting down.
ACTTGACTTGACTTAGTTATAATAATCATGACTAACCTAGTGGCATAGGTTGGGTCGAATTGTTAACCACCTCGAATCAGAATTGGGTCGACACAAATAGCCAGGTAAGTGAGATTGGTGGAAGGGATATGCCATTAACTCGACAAGAATGCATTCAAGTTAAGTAGCTCTGATGTGGGACAGCCTAAAAAAAAAAAGAGAAAAGACCAAGCTTTCTTCCATTCGTCAACAATAAATCACGTCCGATCGTGGCACATTATTCATAGGACCGACAGTATAGTTGTCTATACTCTGCTTAGGAGGCGTGACTGATTGACACAGGATCAAAACATGATCAATCTAAATGATGCTGATGAATGCTATTTTAGAGATCAGTAAATAACTAGTAATAATAAAGTAAATAGACAAATAGTAGAAATTAAACATGCTCATGAATAATTATAAAAAAAAATATATAAATGAAATAAAGGATAGCAAGAAATTTAGCCTGCAAGAAAATTTAAAAAGAAAAGATAAGAAGAATCTGGATCATGGTAGTTAAGAAACTACCCTGATTAGGACTCTTAATCTTTTAACCAAGCAGATCTATCGATAATGAACTAGGTTTTTATCAACGTTGGATCTAAAAAAAATAAGTAAAAATTAAAAATCAATTGAGAAGGAATGAAGATCCTTGTCAACGTTTGATCTATAGAATAATAGATCACTTTTTCTCTCTCTGCATGATAGATGAAAATCTTGGAGGAGATAGATCTTCTTTTGGTGGAATAGGCTTATGTAGGTAGATGGTGAAAACGAATATGGATCATAGGAATACTGAATCTCAAGAAAATGAAGGTTAAAGAGATAAAAAAAAGGTGCGCCTCACACCCTCCCCTCATGGGACAATTTTAGGTCTTACACCCTCTGCCTCTTGGAGCGACCAACACAAGTATTTATGGAAATTGTAAAGTGATTCATTCATTCATTGTCTCATTCATGAAAGATACATGGGTTTATATAGGACACTAGGGGTCCTATTTCTTTAGGAATCCTATTTTGTTTACAAAAAAAAAATCAACCCTCCCAACAAAAAAGTAAAACATTATGTATGGTTTTCAAATATAATAATATATCATATCTATCTTTTATGAAACCATAGGAAAGAAATCAGCCTTTTAACAAAATAAGTAAAAAATCAAGAACTCTTAAGGAATCCTAGGAATGAAAAGAAACTCCATGTGGGCGCTTGATGCCTAGCACAACTTGGCATGAGGATCCTTGGGCATGGCACATGTTGGCGTGTGTATTTGCGCCCTAGGCATGTGGAGGGTGGTGGCTCCAAAGATGATGTGGACCAAGCTTGCTTCTTTATGATGGTCTCTTTCCAAATAAGGCTTAATCCAAAATAAACCCAAGTATGGTCTTCTGGTGGCTCTAGTGTCCACACCAAGCTTTCAATTAAAAATCAGTCGATAATATCTGCCAGACTTATCTTAGACACCAAATTATCGAATCAAAATCAGTTGTATTAGCCTGCAATCTAGGCTAGAACCACAGAGCCAAATTAGGTCTTGACTTAACCAAGTCACATCTCAATATGATTCGATCTTGATCTAGACTTAATTCTATTAGGCTGGTCAAATCTAAGCTTTCTTTGATCTTACCTAGCCAACTCTTGATTTGGTTTGATCAACCTCTAGACCTAATTGAGTTACCTAAGTCTGAACCTAATTTTTTGAATATGTCTTAGATATGAAAATTCATAATTTTTAGATCTAATTAATTTTATAATCTTAATTCTTAATTAAGCTTTGAGTTCATGAATAAAACATATAATAAAATCCTAGGATTTCAAGATCTAGAGTTTTGCAGAAAAATAAGTTTTGATTTTTGATTAAGAATGAACGTGCAGCACCTCTACACATCATAAGAACACCTCATCAAATGGAAGGAGAGGGCCTTTAAACTCTACTTTGTTCTTATGACTGGACGGCTAAGGGGAACGTCTTAAATAGAAATATAATTTCTACTACAAAACTAGTTAGATCTAAATCATATATCGCATATACAATTAATGATCTAACTTATACATGTTTTGCAAACATCGCATGTATCATAACTAAATTAAACATGCATGCTTTCAAATCTAATATATCATATATAATATCTAAAAAATAAATTTTAAATTTGATCACATTGAATAAAATAATTCTCAACATTTTATAGAACTATCCTATAACTAGTCTAAGTATGCATCTTTCATATCTCATATGAATAAATTAAAAATTTTATTTTTTATTTTTATATCTGATTATAATAATTATAATATTAAAAAAATAAAAATAAATTAGATCTAATATTATATTTAATTAATTTAATAATATGATTATACTAGACTACATATAGAACTATTTTATTCCTAGTCTAGTCAAGCATCTCATACATTATAGATCTAAATCATTAAATTTTTAATTTTTTGATTTCAAATCTAATCACATCTGATGTGACATCTAAAATTTTTTAATATCAAATCATAAATAAAAATTAAATTAAATTTAAAATAGATCTGATGAACTGCCAACCTGACTCTGATACCAGTTGTAGAAAAAATCCTATTTCTCGACATAGGATCATTCAGATTAGATTAGATCTGAAGAAATATTTTAAAAATTTTTCTTCTAAGATCATAATTAGATCTGAGATATCTCGGATTTGATCCTTTAAGATATGATATTAAGATTAAAAAAAATTAAATCTAATTTAATTTCATACCTTGTTTTGGTTAATCAGATTACCTTGCGATGATCCTAATCTGTCCTGAGGTTCTGGAAGGAGCCACGCATGTGCCTATCCTCTACCATGTCCACTCGGGTAGGATCTGGGTATCTTCTTCTCATAAATCTTTTCTCCAAAGATTAGATCTAGATGTGATCTAAAGAACCACAAAATAATTTGAGAAGGCTGTGTGTTCGTCTCTTGATCAGCAACTTCATAAATTCATCTTTGCAACACCTCTCTTAACACTTGATCGCAGATTTTGCCCATCCTTTTAAAGAGGTGTGGGATCTGGAATAAGGGCACAAAAGATGGGTAGAGGAGTAGGGCTTCACCGTGGTCTAATCGGAATACCAAATTCTTTTGACAAGGGGTCTATTTATAGACCTAGTGCAGTCCTAGAGTCCTAGTTGATCAAGCAATCTAATTGCTTGATCAATCTGAAATCCCATCAGATTCTCCAAGTTAAATACCTGATCTTATCAGGTTTTGTTGCCTAAAAAGTCCCAAGAAGTGCCGTACATAATCAGATAAGAAGGAGGGGTGGCATGGGTTTTAATTTCTAAGAGTTTGTTCCAAAACAAACTCTTCCACCGATTCCTTGACTTGTGCACACAATTTTAGGACAAGCCAACCTCTTTTCCATACAAGAAAAACCTTGAGACACATGCCATTCTAATAAGAATAAGGGGGCGCACGTCTCCCCTTTAATTCCAGCAAAGATTGGGTCAAACAACCCTTGTCCTGGTCCCCTGTTGCATATTTTAAGACAAGGCTTGGTTTTATCTGGACAAGCCCTGATCTCATCAGGACAATGCCTTATCTAACTAGGACAAGCTCCAGTCAGTCTAGGACAAAGCCATACAGGGTTCCTAGATGAGTCCAAACTAATTTAGCTCGGTCGAGATGAACTAGAAAGACTATAGAAGGAGAAAATTAAGCTCAATCATGTGCTTACACGATTTCCTTGAACCTAATTGGATCTAATCCAAATCAATCAAACTGGGTTAGCTCAATTGATAACATCCAGACCCAAATCCTTGTTTGTGTGATCCAATTAGGTTCAATTTTTTATGGTAATGAGATATGTCATGATCTTCATCATCGACATCATCAAAACACCTTTCGATGGACCAGAACTTTTCTGATTCATATAATTAGAATGATCGATCATCAAAATCATTCTAATTACTCCCAAAATCTACCAATGACATCTAGCAGTATATAGTGGCAACCCATCAGAACTGAAAGTGAACCTCTCGGTGTAGCTACTAATGTGATTGGGTTTTTCTATCTTGAGCCCCGATAGGATTAGGATTAAGGTGAACTCGTCAAACCCAATATTCATCATGTGAATTAATCATTCGATTCGAGTCCTATGTGAAACCCTTATAGAAACTCTTTCTATCATCTTCACTCTGCTATGGCCATGGGCTTATGGACTCGATTCTCATAATCATCATAGGGCTACTCTTCATCTACCGAGGTAGATGAATCCCTTATTGGTGCAATCCAATTCCTACAATAAACGTACTATAGCCAACATACACCTCAAGATTCTGAATGGCTAGGAGATCGAGTTATGGTGTAGTCAAACTACAACAATTTTAAGGTGAATTATCGATGCACCTCAGATCAAAGAACTAGACACACTACTGCAACATCAAGCCAGTCATCGATGAGGAGGTAGACTTCCTTATGTATGCTCGAGGTGGTCAAGCTTAGTGCCCTCGTTCTCTAACGAGTACCTATACTCTTGCTCCGGTGTCTCCATATTGTAGACTCAAGACTCATTGATTACAATCCTCATGATGATCCTACGGTCGGAAGCATTTTATGAATTAATTAGAAAAATTCATGTCTTAAATTTTCAACTCTTAAAAATATGAATTGTCATTATCACTAACTCAAAGGATGTATCACATACACATTTAAATACACACTATAATAGAAAATAATTCTTTTATTAATTTATAGTCAAAATTATAAAATTGCTCTTAGAAGTGTATTACAAGTGTTTAGCGAATCTGACTTCTAGGGTACACATCTAACACTATAAATACACACTTATTAGATCAGGGTTTAATCTTATCTATATGCAAATGTTGGACATAGGCCGGACAATCCCAAACCTGTAGGTGAGAGAATGTAGGTCTACGCTCACTCCATATCTCATATAGAGTCTTTGCGATAGATTTACTCATTACAATATTCAATATATAACATGCAGTCTCAAGAACATAACCCCAAAATAAAATAGGCAGACTAGCAAACCCCATCATGGATCGAGCCATGTCTAACAAGGTTCGATTTCTCCTTTTTGATACACCATTATGCTGTGGTATTTCTGAAGGAATCCACTATGAGAGAATCCTATTCTCTCCTAGGTATGTCAATAACTCACTTGATAGATATTCACTTTCTTGATCCGATCGAAGAGTTTTAATACTCTTCCTAGTTTATTTTTTACTTTACTTTAAAATTTTTTGAACATTTTAAATGAATTCGACTTATGTTTGATCAGATAGATATATCTTTACCTAAATAGATTATCTATGAAAGTGATAAAGTAGAAATATCCACCTCTAGCACTTATACTTATACATCCAAATACATCAGTATGTACTAGACCTAAGAGCTCAGTGGCTCTTTCACCTTTTCTAGTAAAGATGACTTGGTCATTCTTTCAAGAAGATAGAATTCATATGTTGGACGTGATTCACAATCACTAACTTCGAGGATTTTCTCTTGGGTCAATCTGTTTATCCTGTTCTTATTAATGTGACGTAGCCTATAGTGCCATAGATAGATATCAGAGATATTATCTAATCTAAGATATTTTTTAGAAGTATACATTACACTCACAAACTATGATAAAATATAAATATCATTTATTTATTATCCTTGCATTATTATAATATCATTTATAATGATATCGTAATAATCTTTATTTATAGATAAATGATAACCATCTTTGGTCAAAAGGCCAACAGAGATTATATTCATCAGAAAAGAAGGATGATAATGATGTTCATTTAAAGAAATGATATTAGTATTGAAAATAAGTTGAACTATTCCCATAGCTAGAACTGGAGCAGACATTCTATCTCCAATATTCATGTATCTCTCATTATTTTTAAATATTCTACTAATTTAATGTCCTTATGATGTATTCCAAATATGGACTGGACTTTCGATATTCAATACCTAAGTATAAGTATCACAAATAGAAAAATTATAACATGTTATCATATAACATCCTTGATCAGTAACTACATGCTTATCTCTCTTATTGAGCCTGTTGGGATCATGGGAATCAAGATACTGAGGATAGTTCCTCTTCCAATGCCCCTACTCTTTACAGCACCCAGTCTAATCTAGGTTATTCTTTGATCTAATTTTTAATCAAGGAATAGAGGCCCCAGTACAAATCACTTCGAGCTGCTGAACAATGTTCAACTTTTGATACTTATTATCAAAGTTAGATCCCATAAGTTTATCACTATATAATAGTGAATAGAGCAACTGTGGTTTGGACTTAACTGCATAAAGAAGAACCAAAAGTCTAATTAATAATTGATTTATTAATCCTTAAGATTTGAACTTTAATCAAAAGGTTCTTTCACTATTTTATTCGAATTGATAGCCTCTATCTTCAATTCAAGGAATTATCCTAATTCCTTAGTGGGTACTAGAATCCACATAGACTACACATAAGCCCAACTATGGTTGGTCAACCCATGTATATCTAAGAATAGGTTCATAACTAATTATTTCTCTAAATAATTTTTAGTAATTTAATTTTGCCCTAGGTATCTTTTCAGTAGGCTAGGGCCTCCACTAAAAGTTTCGATTTGGTCCTGATAAGAATGGTGTACAGGATGGAAGCATGGATTTTAAAGTAAAATTATGAAATCATACCAATCAAACCTAAACCCTAGGACCATCTTATTAGCAATTAAATCATATAACATGCATATGTAATATAAAAGAAAGTATTAGAACATACCTCTTATCGCTAAACACTAAATTATTCCTAATTACCGACAGCAGTCTGTCAGGGGTTCCACCAGGTACCCACGTGTTCACCCTCCAACATTGATCCACATGAAGACTTGATCAAGAGACCAGCACCTCTAATTTTTATATAATTAAAATTCTAATAATAAAAACTTTAATTAAATAGGCAAGACCTTCCTTGCCTCTCCTTATCTATTTTTCTTTTTCCTTGTCTTCTTAATTTTTTTTCCTAATCTCTTAGTCTTAAGATGACTTCTTATCCTTATAAGGATGAGGTCTAGACAAGAGGAGGAAAGAAAGAAAATTGGATAAAGAGAAAACTCTTGTCAGAAAGAAAGATCAATTTCAGCCCTCCCGGACTCTTGGTGCGCACCCTTATTTATAATGTACGTAAGGGTGCCAACACATTTTCTCGCATCCTTTCAAAATATTATCTTATGTCCCTTCAGCCAATCTCATGCCTCATCAGATAATAACGACAAGTAGACTTAGTCCAAGAGGTGCTTTATAGCAGAAAGACTCTTGGACTAATTCTACATAAGTTATTTATGAAGAGTTGCGGGCTTTCATTCTTGGCACCATCATTTTCATCCATTAGATCAGATAAAAAGGCCATCCAATGGCTTTAAAATGGGACACCCATTCAGCAAGAAGGTGTGGGGATAATCTTTGAATAGTCAAAGTCCTGAAGCACTCTGACTTGGTCCAAGAGGTGCTAAGGAAGAGAGGGCGGTAAGGAGTCTTAGGTGACAAGGAGTCCTGGGCGACAAAAATTAAAATGAAAAAAGAGTTTTTTACCTACAGAAGGACTTTTGCACCCCATATTTGATGTCCATTCTCATTTAAAAAAATATGTGATATGAAGAAAGAGGAAAAGTCAAAGAAGGTAGGTGCCAACTTAATCCCATGCGCCAAAAACTTTTTGCGCATGAAAGACTTCCCATGCGCAAGAGAGAGAATCTCTGGCACCTGGGATTCTGGTATGTGACACCCCAACTAAAGCTCAATCAGTCTAGGTTAATCCAATTCAAGACCAAATCCAATCTGGCTCAAATTGGTCCTTAATTAGCCCAAATTGGAAGCCGATTCGAATCCAAATCAAATCTAGGTGCTAGGGTTTGCTACTTATGCTAGCATGTTCATCTTGCAAACATGGTCTAATCCAATTAGATCCTTAATCAATTTTCTTTATGTGTGACCCATTAGGTTCCACATCTAGCCAGCAGTGGGTCTGGGTGTGATTTGACCTAATCAGGTTAGAACTCAACTAAATCAATTTAGGTCAAAACTAGCCTACCCAGTTTGACCAATTAGAACACTTTCTAATTTAATGATCAAATTAAAATTTTAATTTGATCAAACTGACAAAATATGATTGATGTCTAGCAACATATCGTGACTTCCCAGAAGATATGAAATTTTGATAGAAATACCAAAAATATCTTTTAGTGAAAAATTATCATGCAACTAGATCCTTCGATCATCCTGCATCTTGAATCTGACTCTGGGCATGGAAATATGTCAAACCCAATATCATATTTATTTCTCTTTCAATCTTATGATGATGATTCATTTAATGAAATATTAGAAACCATTTCTAATTTTCATCATGCTTTGATCAAAGTCTTCCTAAATCATCATTTGTTTGAAGTTGGTAGGATGCTATTTCCTCGTACCAGGAGTGATCGATTCCATGTTAACCTACTAACAACCTTCATATATAATCTACCATATCTAGATCATCCCATACATGACTGAGTCATAAATGAGTATGAACCAAAATATGGATTCATATATATAAGATTCTATGGTAGTTTTAGGTCAAAGGTTTATATGCACAATTCCACTATGAGAACCATCTATTGACATGTAGATAAGACTCCATTAGATATTCTCAACTTAGATCAATTCAGTGAACTCATTCTCTAATGAGCACCCACATGCTTGTATTAGTGTCATACACAAATGATTGTGAGATCAATCATCCTCTCAATTGAGCATATAAAAGATGTGCTAGTCTTATCAGAAACATTGATCCCCAACTCAATGTTCCATCGATCAGGAATGTTTAAATTAGGATTTTAAGGTTTTAGATCTCACTGGTATGATCTCATCATAATCCTAAAACCATAGCTTTAATTTATAGGGTTCATCATAATCTTAAATAAATAATAAGGCACTGCATATGATGAAATAATGCCTTTGTTTATTTTAAAATGTCATTACATGAGTTTGGAAGACAAAGAACAGCCCAAAAATTGATTGGCTTGAGGGCATATTCCTTTCAATCTCCCACTTGCACTAAAGCCAATCCCCCTTAAATTAATCCCATACTATCGAGGTGATGATCAAACAATTGCAATGGTAAAGCCTTAATGAATGGGTCTGCTATGTTGTTCTTTGTGTCAACTCATTCTATGACTACATCATGTCTTTCAATAATTTCATGAACGAGATGGAAGCGTTTTAGAATGTGTTTGGATTTATGATGAGACCAGGTTCCTTTGCTTGAGCAACAGCTCCAGTATTGTCATAGTAAAGTGGTACTGGATTCTTAATTTCAGCAATAACACCCAATTCAGTGATGAACTTCTTCATCCAGACAGCTTCCTTGGTGGCTTCACTTACAGCTATATATTCTACCTCAATAGTTGAATCAGCTACAGTTGGCTGCTTAGAACTTTTCCAACTCACTGCTGCACTGTTCAGAGTAAAAACATACCCTAAAATGGATTTGCTATCATCTGGGTCTGATTGAAAACTAGAGTCAGAATATATTTCTAGTTTAAGATCCACCATATACTAGAAAAATATCTTTAGTCCTTCTTAAGTACTTAAGAATATTTTTCATAGCTTTCCAATGATTCTCTCTTGGATCTGCTTGAAATCTACTTGCAATGCCTAAGGCATAAGCAACATCAGGACTTGTACATAACATGGCATACATTATTGATCCAACAGCCAAAGCATAAGGAATAGAACTCATTCTATTTCTCACTTCAGGTGTCTTTGGAGACATCTTTTTAGAGAGATGTATACCTCGTCTCATGGGTAAGTAATCTCTTTTACTCTCATCTATACTGAATCTTTTCAGTATTAAGTCAATGTACCTAGATTGGGACAAGCCTAGCATCCTCTTAGATCTATCTCTATAGATCTTTATTCCTAGTATATAGGATGCTTCTCCTAAATCTTTCATGAAAAACTTATTTGATAGCCATAATTTGACTGATTGCAACATTGGGATATCATTCCCAATGAAGAGTATGTCATCTACATATAGAACCAAGAAAACTATAGTTCTCCCACTAGTTTTCTTGTACACACATGGTTCATCCACATTCTTGATAAAACCAAACTCTTTTATTGTTACATCGAAATGGATGTTCCAACTCCTTGATGCTTGCTTTAATCCATAAATGGATCTCTTAAGCTTGCATACCTGATTTGGTCTCTCATTTGACTCAAATCCCTCTGGCCATGACATATAGACCTCCTCCTCAAGGAAACCATTAAGGAAAGCAGTCTTTTCATCCATTTGCCATATTTCATAGTCATGGTATGCTTCTAGGGCAAGCATAATCCGAATAAATTTGAGCATGGCAACAGGTGAAAATGTTTCATCATAATCAATTCCTTGTTTTTGCCTAAAACCCTTAGCCACCAATCTGGCCTTATAGGTTTCAGTTTGAGCATCTGCTCCAATCTTTTTCTTAAAAATCCATTTGCATCTAATAGGAGTTATATTCTCTGGTGCATCCACCAAAGTCCATACTTTGTTGGTGTGCATGGAGTCCATTTCGGATTGCATGGCAGTCAGCCATTTGTCAGAGTCCTTACTTTTGACTACTTCCGTATAGGTCAGAGGTTCATCATTCTTAATGACTTGGGCTTCATTATTCTCAATAATGAATCCATACCTCATAGGTGTATGTCGTACTCTTTCAGACCTATGGATAGGAGTTATGTGTTTTGATTTTTTTATATGATTATTTAGTTGAGAAATTTTTATTTATTTTTCTTGAACTTCACTAAGTTCAATATTTCTACCACTGCCCTTTTTTAGGATAAATTCTTTTTTCATGAAAGTGGCATGCCTACTTATAAATACCTTTTGTTCAGTAGGATGGTAGAATAAATATTCTATACTATTTCTAGGATATCCGATAAATAGATATTTGTCTGATCTAGCATCAAGCTTATGTCCAAAATATTTTTTGACATATACTGGACAACCCCATATCTTAAAATACTTAAGATTGGGTTTCTTACTTCTCCATATCTCATATGGAGTACTAGATACAAATTTAGAAGGTACTCTATTCAAGATATAAATTACGATCTCCAGGGCATGACCCTAGAAGGAAATAGGTAATTTAGTGAAGCACATCATGGATCATACCATATCTAATAAGGTATGATTTTTTCTTTCAGCTACACCATTTAATTATGGTGTATAAGAAGGTGTCCATTCAGAGAGAATCTCTTTTACTTTAAGATAGTCTAGGAACTCACTAGATAAGTATTCTCCTTCCCGATCAGATCGAAGGATTTTTATACATTGTCCAGTTTGTTTTTTGACCATACTTTGATACACTTTAAATTTATCAAAAGCTTCTGATTTGTGTTTCATAAGATACACATATCCAAACCTAGATAAATCATTAGTGAATGTTATGAAATAAGAGTATCCTCCTCTGGCTTGAGTTGTCATAGGACCACATACATCCATATGTATAAGTCCTAATAATTCTTTTGTCCTTTCTCCATGTCCACTAAATGGAGTCTTAGTCATTTTACCCATGAGACATGATTCACAAGTTCCTTATGATTCATAATCAAAAAGACCAAAGAACTTTTCTTTGTATAACTTGTTAATCCTAGCCTCACTAATATGACCTAATCGATAATGTCAAAGTAAAGTATTATTTATGTTATCTCTCTTACATTTTCTATTTTCATCAATATGAAATATATCGTCATCCAAACATAGAGTCAACAAACCATTGCTAAATATGCCAAAACAAATATTTTCATTAGAATATTTGATGGAGCAACCTTCGCTTGTTACATTAAGACTATAATCTTGTTTTAATAATAAGAGTATAGATATAATATTTCTAATGATCTTAGGCATATAATAATAATTTGTAAGCTCTAAGGTCTTTCCATAAGGTAACTTCAATATATTTGTCCCTACATCTTCTGCTTGGATAGACTCTCCTCTAGTGCCATGAGCTTGCAGTCACCTTTCTTCAAACTCTTAATTTTCTGCAGCCCCTACAAAAATTTGCAGATATGAAAACCACAGCCGATATCTAATACCCAAGAATTTAAAATGGAAGAATTTAATGATAATATAGTATGTATCTCATACATACCTTTTGGTGCATTGTTTGCACCAAACTTCATGGTTGCAAGGTAAGCCTTGCAATTCCTCTTCTAATGACCTATTTTGCCGCAATGAAAATAGGTCGTCTGTCCGAAGACCTTTTTCCCCTTTTTCTTCTTATTTATACCATCTTTAGGGTTCAACCTTTTTTTTGAACCCTTTTTGCCTGACTTTTTCTTGGAGATCCCATCCATAAGAAGAAGAGGAGCCTTATCCTTCTTGATATGGCTTTCTATTATCTTGAGCATATTTAACAGCTCAGGCAAGGAAGAATTTAGTTTGTTCATATGATAGTTTATGACAAACTGAGAAAATAATTCAAGGAGTGATTGTAGGATTAAATCCTGACTTAACTCTTCATCCATAACAAAATCTAGTTGACTTAATCGAGTGATTGGGTCGATTACCATCAAAATATGATTTTGTATGGATGTTCCTTCTATCATTCTTGCATGGAATAATTGCTTAGATATCTCATATCTAGCAGTTGTACTTTGCTCTCCATAAAGTTCTTTTAAATTGAGCAATAAAGACTGAGTGTCCATGCCATCATGCTGCCTCTGTAATTCATTACTTATAGAGGCAAGTATGATGCATTTGATAGTAAGAAAATCATTTTGCCACATCTTGTATGTGGACTTATCTTTATCTGCTGCATCTTTTCTTAATGGTTTAGGATCAAGGGCATCAAGAATATAGAAAAGTTTTTCTTGATTAAGTACTATTTTTAGGTTTCTCAGCCAGTCCACATAATTTTGACTAGTCAATTTATTTGAATCCAAAATTGAATGCAATGAAAGTGAAGAAGCCATTTAATCTACATAATAAAGAATAATACATAAGCAAACAACTCATGATGACAAACATAATTAAATTAGGACTTTAATTTAATTATGTCTCCCACTGTAAAATCAAAAAACATAACCCTCTAATTGATTTTCTTAGTGAGAATAAGACCCTAATTCCTTATAAAAGATCTTGTGGTTGCACAACAAATCTATTATAAGATCAAAGGTAGAAAACTCTTTCCAATTGCATTTTATGCAACTCTCAAAAATTTTTTCCTCTAAAACATTAATAGTCTTGCGTTAGCACAACAAACTTTAATGTTTTAGTTTAAATAGAACCCTTCATTTCTATACAATCAAAATAAAATATAACTGCTTTTGTGGTTACATAACAAAGCAGTATATTCAAAATGCTGTAAGCATCTCAATGCACTAGGTTAATATTACATCATTCCCCATGATAGATCTTGTGGTTACACAATAAAACTAATATGGTTCTGGATATAATAAGAACCTAGTATGAAGGAAGGCCTTAATGTAGTGAATATAATACTAAGCATTTCAATCTAGAATTAAATTAATCGAATCAACCAGGTAAGTGGAAAAGAAGTGGGAGTCCCCCATTGCTTTCCTTAGACACCAATAAATTGGTCAGGTCAGACAACGGAACCAATTAAAAAACCACATTCTCTTTATCAATCATGAACCATTTATCTTAGACATCGATTGATCAATTAGACATCCCGATTGATTCAGCTATAGATTAATTACACTATAACTTAATATAATTTTAAAGAGAAATTTAAAAGGTCTCGATGAACATTTTAAATCAAACTAAATGCATAAAAGTATCAATTATGATAAAATATATATTAACATGTATAATTATTCTAGGACAATCATCATTACATAGTGAATACTTTCCACTATGTCAGGGCAATCTTTACAGAATAATATATACATCATAATCTTATTATGATAAATAAAAATATGATCTCATCATTCAAATAATATGTTAATAAAAATATTATATCATATTTTTTATTTATGCCATTATATTATAAGCAAACTATTATATGATTTAACCTAATAAGGCTTGCTCTGATACCACTGATAGGAATGGTGTACAGGACAAAAGCATCGATTTCAAAGCAAAATTATGAAATCATACAAACCAAACCCGAACCCTAGGACTACCTTATTGGCAATTAAATCATAAAACATGCATATGTAATATAAAAGAAAGTATTAGAGCATAGCTCTTATCACTAAACCCTAAATTGTTCTTAATTGTCGATAACAGTCTGTCAAGGTTTCCACCAGGTGCCCATGTGTTCACCCTCTAACGTTGATCCACACGGAGACTTGATCATGACACCAGCATCTCTGATTTTTATATAATTAAAATTTTGATAATAAAAACTTTAATTAAATAGGCAAGACCTTTCTTAGCCTTTATGTCACCTTCCTTGCCTCTCCTTATCTATCTTTCTTTTTTCTTGTCTTCTTAATTTTTCTTCCTAATCTCTTAGTCTTAAGATGACTTCTTATCCTTATAAGGACAAGGTCTAGATATGAAAAGAAAAAAAAGAAAATTGGATAAAGAGAAAACTATTGTTAGAAAGAAAGATCAATTTCACCCCTCCCGAACTCTTGGTGCGCACCCTTATTTATAATATACGTAAGGGTGCCAACACATTTTCTTGCACCCTTTCAAAATATTATCTCATGTCCCTTCAGCCAATCTCACATCTTATCAGATAATAATGACATGTAGACTTAGTCTAAGAGGTGCCTTAAAGTAGAAGGACTCTTGGACTAATTCTACGTAAGTTATTTATGAAGAGTCGCAGGCTTTCATTCTTGGCGCCATCATTTTCATCCATTAGATCAGATAAAAAGGCCATCCAATCGCTTTAAAATGGGATGCCCATTCAGCAAGAAGGCATGGAGATAATCTTTGAATAGTCAAAGTCCCAAAGCACACTTTTCCTTGTCTTCTTAATTTTTCTTCCTAATCTCTTTATCTTAAGATGACTTTTAATCCTTATAAGGAAATGTTAGATATATGTGCCCTAGAAGCCAGAATTGGCTGAACACTTGTAATACACTTCTAGGGGCAAAATTATAATTTTGACTATAATCAATAAAATGGGTTATTTTCTATCACATATGTGTATTTAGTGTCTGTGATACATCCTTTGAGTTAATGGTAATGATAATTCATATTTTCAAGAGTTGAAAATTTAAGACATGAATAATCATTATTAACTCATAAACATGCTCCCGACCATAGGATCATCACGAGGATGGTGATTGATCCGGAAGGTTGGTGTACAATCGCTTCTCTTTAGTAGATGAGTCTTGAGTCTATGGTGTGGAGACACCGGAGCGAGAGTACAGGTACTCGTTAGAGAACGAGGGCACTGAGCGTGACCACCTCGAGTAGTCATTAGGGAGTCTACCTTCTCGTCAATGACTGACTCGATGCTGCAGTAGTGTGTCTGGTTCTTTGACCTGAGATGCATCGGCAGTTCACCTTGAGGGTGTTATAGTTTGACTACACCATTACTCGGTCTCCTAGCCATATGGAACCCTGAGGTGTATGTTGGCTATAGCATGTTCATTGTAGGAACTGGATTGCATCAAGATGGAATCTATCTACCTCGGTGGTAGAGGAGCAGCCCTATGATGATCATGAGAATCAAGTCCAGAAATCCATGGCCATGGTAGAGTGAAATAATAGAAAGAGTTTCTATTTAGATTTTCACATTGGACTCGAATCGAATGATTACATCATATGACAGAGACTAGGGTTTGACGAGTTCACCTTAACCCTAATCTGATCGGGGCTCAAGATAGAAGAACTTAATCACACAGGTAGCTGCACCAAGAGGTTCGCATTCAGCTCTGATGGGTTGCCACCATATACTGCTAGGTGTCACTGGTGGATTTTGGGAGCAATTAGAATGATTTAGATGATCGATCATTCTAGCTGTTCGAATCAGAAGAGTTCTGATCCATCGAAAGGAGTTTCGATGATGTCGATGATAGAGATCATGACATATCCCATTACCATACAGAACTGAACCTAACTGGGTCACACAAACAAGGGTTTGAATCTGGTGATCATCAATTGAACTGATCTAGTTCAATTGATCTGAATGAGATTCAATTAGGTTCAAGGAAATCGTGCTAGCACTCGATTGAACCTAACGTTCTTCTTTTACTATCATAAATAAGTTGTCCTGACTGAGCCAAAGGAGTTTGTGCTCAATCAGAGGCCTTCATATGGTCTGACTGGAGGTTGTCCAAGTCAGAAATAGGTTGTCTTATTTGTAAGACATTACCTGCCATTTTTGGTCACCTGCCATTTCTTGTTCTTTGACTTTGGTCAAAAGTCTACCTTTGACTGGTCAAACGTTGACCATTGACCCTTTGACTTTTGACCACATGTCATGCACCTATTGGAGAGCTGGTGGGGGCCTGTCCCCCTGCCAGAACCTGGCAAGGAGAAGGGCGCACGCCAAGGGTGGCGTGAGCCCAAGTAGGAGGCGCCTAGGAGTCCTTGTTGGACAAGGACTCCATCTCCCTTTTGGATTCCAATTCAGAGTTCTACTAAGAATCCAAGTTTGACTGGTCTTAGGCACCCTCTAAGGAGGAATCCAGGGGTCTCTATTCCAACCAATCAGATTTAGATCTGATTTCACAAAGGGTTGTGATTGGTTGAGAGGAAGAGGAGTTGGATCACAAGAGGTCTATAAATAAGACCCTGCGCCCAACCCTAATTCCAATGCAATTGAGACCCACGCCCCAAGGCTGCCTCTCCCCTCCTTCTCCATGCCATAGTCTCTTCTCCCCTTGCTCTCCACGTCCAAAAGTGTTTTGGATTTAGGTTGGTGCGATTCAGATCAAGGAAAGGCGATCAAAAGCAAGAAGGCTGCGCTGCTGCAAAAGGACGACTGCTCAGATCTTCAAAAGAGTTTTGAAGATCCTCCAGATCAGATCCAGATCTGATTTTTGGAGGTGTGATAGAGAAGAAGAGGATCTCCAGATCCAACCCGAGTGGATACCGGTAGAGGCCAGGCGCTTGCGTGGCTAAGATCCAGAACCTTCCGCTGCAATCAGGATCATCAACAGGGTAATAGGATTACCCAAATCAGGTAAATTAAATTTGATTTAATTTATCTTATTTTATTTTATTTATTAAAATAATAATAAATCAGATCTGAAAACATATCAAGATCTGATTGAGATCAAGAGAAAATTTTTGAAATATATCTCTTGATCTAATCAGATCTGAACGAACCTGGACCGGGAAATCAGGATTTCCCTTCAACTGGTATCAGAGCCATGGTTCTAAAATTGTTTAGATCTGATTTTAATTTTATTTTAATTAAAAATAAAGTGATTTCAGATGTCACATGAGATGTGATCAGATCTGAAATCAGAAAAAATTAAAATTAAATGATTTGGATCTAAGAACATGAAGATATGCATGACTAGTTCTAGAATAGAATAGTTCTATAGAATAGTTTTGCATGTCTTTGATTTAATCTGATTAAATCATATTTTAGATCTTCTTATTTACTATTTTTCTGATATTATAAGTGTTATAATAACATCTGATAAATAGCAAATAAAAATTATTTAATTTTAAATATCATATGAGATATGATTAGATGCATGTCTAGACTAGTTGTAGAATAGTTCTACATAATTGTCTAGATTAGAATTTATTTTGATTAGATCAATTTAAATCTAATTTTTTAGATTATTATGAGATAATTTAGATCTGAAAAAACATGCATGATTTGATACATGAGATGTATGCAAAATATGCCATGATTAGATCTAAATTTGTATATGAGATATATGATATAGATCTATAACTGTTTTGTAGTATTTACATGTTCCTGATTAAGGCGTTCCTCTTGGCCGTCCGGTCATAAGAACGAAGAAGGGTTTAAAGGCCCTCTCTTTCCATTCGATGGGGTGTTCTTATGACGTGTAGGGGTGCTGCGTGTTCGTCCTTAATCAGAAACCCAAAACTTACTTTCTGCAAAACCCTAGATCCTGAAACCCTAGGATTTATTGTGCATATTTTGTTTATGAACCCAACTTAATTAAGAATTAAGTTTATGGAATATTAATTAGGTCTAAAATTGAGAATTTCAGATCTAAGACATATTCATAATACTGGGTTCGGGCTTGGGTAGCTCAATTAGGTCTAAGCGGTTGATCAAACCGAATCAAGAGTTGGTTAGATGGGATCAACAATGCTTAAATTGACCAGCCTAATAGGATTAAGTCTGGGTCAAGATCGAGTCACGATCAAGCAAGACCTAATTAGGCTCAGAGGTTAGAGTCTGGATTGTAGGCTAACCCAATTGGTTCTGGACTCAACAATTTGGTGTCTAAGGTAAGTTTGGCACATAGACGACCGACTGGTTTTTAATTGGAAGCTACTCGACCTGAATGCGTTCTTGTGCGAGTTAATGGCATATTCCTTCCACCGGTCTCACTTACCTGGCCATATCTGTTGACACAGTTCTGATCTGAGGTGGTCAATAATCCGAGCTAACCCATGCCACTAGGTTAGTCATAATTGTTATGACTAAGCCAAGTCTAGTTTAATGAGACCTGAATCAATTCTCCCTAAGAAAAGATTAAGTCCGAGGTCTTCCACCATTGTAGACGTGCGGGCCCTTCCCGGGGTTGATTGTTCTCGGCTGGATACAGTGGCTCAGTTGCACCGGGAAGATGCAACCATGTCTATTAGGCATTGGATGCTATGGGCTGGAGGATGAGTTGGGCTCAATATTTCCGGATACGGTGAGAGACTCAATTAGGAACCCAGTCTATGCAAATGGTGGGTCTGACTTAACTAAGGAGTGGATCAATATTTCCGGATACGGTGAGATTCATGAATTAGAGACCAAGTTTGGGTGCACCATGATTAGAGAATCATTGAACAAGAGTTGTTCACTCATTGGCTAACCCATCACCAATAACTGTTAGGTGAGGTGATGAGTCAGTTGGTGAGACCGCACCACCCACTAGAAATCATTAATCGTGGAGATTTTCGCATCTCTACAGAGGGAGTGTAGGGATCCGAGAAAATAGTGGGAGCTAATTTGTTTAAAAATAAAATTCCCTAAACAAATTGGTCAAGTCAAAATTACAGTATCTAACTAGAATCTTTGACTCTCTACAGGAAAAATGTCTGCGTCCAACCCATTGGCACGTATCCTAGACACACATAGACTGACTGGACCCAATTATAAAGATTGGCTCAGGAACTACAAAATTATTTTGGGTTCAGAGAAGTTAACACATGTTTTGGACCAGGACCCTCCCACCTTACCAGCTCGTCCATCCACTGAACAGAGAGCGTCTCTGGAAAAAATGGATTGACGAAGATAATAAGGCCAGATATTACATGTTGGGCTCGATGTCTGATGAGCTCCAGCGCCAACATGAAGATATCGGGACTGCTCGCCAAATGTTGGCTCACCTGCAGGAGATGTTTGGTGAACAGAGTCGCGCAGCCAAATATCAAGTCACGAAATGACTTTTTAAGGCTAAGATGCGTGATGGGCAGTCAGTCCAAGATCACTGTCTGACAATGATCAAGGACATGGAAGAGCTTGAGAAGCTCGGTGTGAAGTTGGACTTGGATCTGCAGAACGATATTATTCTGCAATCCTTGACTGATGCATATGGGCAATTCATCATGAATTACCACATGCATAAACTTCAAAAATTCCTTGGCCGAAGTTGATGAATATGCTGGTTACCGCTGAGCTTTCTATGAAAGGTTCTAAAGGCTCAGTTCTTGCTATGGAACGGACTTCTTCCAAAAGAAAGTCTTATGGAAAGAAAAAGAAGTCTGTGAAAAAGCAAAAGGTGGAAGGATCAAAGAAGAAGAAGGCAGAACCGAAGAAGAAGGCCGATGGCAAAGGAAAGTGTTTCCATTGCAACAGCGACGGCCATTGGAAGCGGAACTGCCCTACTTAGCCTGGCCACCCTGCAGAAGATTTGACATGCTTAGAAGAAAGGTTATGTGTCCTTCTTTGATGAAAGAAATAAAATTGCAAATGGTTTCCATTATTCATATTGATGTACCTAAACTATCGAGCAAAACGTGAATGCCAAACGACCTAGGGATAGTCCAAACGACAGATATCTATGGCACCTGAGATTAGGTCATATAGCAGAAGATAGGATTAACAAATTGGAGAAAAATGGGCTATTGAGTCCATTGACTTTTGAGTCATATCCAACTTGTGAATCTTGTCTTCAAGGCAAAATGACTAAACTCCCTTTTGTTGGACATGGGGAGAGGGCCACAGATCTCCTTGCCCTAGTACATACTGATGTGTGCGGCCCATTTCGATGTGCCGGCTAGAGGCAATTTTGTCTACTTCATTACCTTTACCGATGATCTGTCTAGGTATGGGTATGTGTATCTTATGAGACACAAGTCTGAAGCCTTTGAAAAGTTCAAAGAATTCAGACATGAAGTAGAAAAACAAACTGGAAAAACCCATTAAGGTTCTTCGATCAGATCGAGGAGGTGAATACCTTAGCCGGGAATTCCTAGACTATCTTAAGGAAAATGGCATAGTCTCTCAATGGACTCCACCAGGAACACCTCAACTCAACGGGGTTTCAGAATGGAGAAATCGGACTCTATTGGATATGGTTCGATCCATGATGAGCTTCACAGACCTCCCTGATTTTCTTTGGGGACATTCATTATTAACTTCAATCTATTTACTGAATAGGGTTCCCTCTAAAAACCGTTCCTACCACACCGTATGAGATATGGCACGGTAAGAAACCAAGTCTGAGTCATCTCAGAATTTGGGGTTGTCCGGCTTATGTCAAAAGACAACAAGCGGACAAGTTAGAATTTAGGTCCTTTAGAGCTCGATTCATAGGATATCCTAAAGAGTCATTAGGATACTATTTCTACATTCCAGAAGACCACAATGTGATTGTGAGTCGACATGCCATATTTCTTGAAAAATAGTTTATTCAAGATAGTGGCATTGGAAAGCAGATTAAGCTTGATGAGAAAGTCTCACAAGCAGAACGAGCTAAGGACCAAGTGGAACCAAATCAGGTTGAGCCAATAAGAACACTACCTCCTCCACCTCGTAGATCGGAAAGAGTTTTCCCGTCCCCCTGAAAGATACTTAGGTATTATTTCAGAGGAAGTAGAGGAAATGTTCCTCATAGGTAATGGTGCTCATGGTGATGATCCCAAAACCTACAACGAGGCGATATCAGATATCGACTCCGAGAAATGGCTTGAGGCAATGAAGTCAGAAATTGACTCGATGCACTCAAACCAAGTCTGGACCTTGGTAGATCCACCAGAAGGTATAGTACCTATTGGGTGTAAATGGATCTTCAAGAGAAAGATTGGTGCAGATGGGAATGTGGAGACATTCAAGGCTAGACTGGTGGCAAAAGGTTATAGTCAACGCGAAGGCATTGACTATCAGGATACCTTTTCCCCGGTAGCTATGCTAAAATCCATCCGCACATTGCTTGCCTGTTGCAGCCTATTTCGATTATGAAATATGGCAAATGGACGTGAAAACGGCATTCCTAAATGGATATCTTGAGGAAGATATCTATATGGAACAGCCGCTAGGTTTCACATCCAGTGATACTGATCACAAGGTTTGCAAGCTGCAAAGGTCCATATATGGACTTAAGCAAGCATCTCGGAGCTGGAACACTCGTTTCAATGATGTGATCAAAAAGTTTGGTTTCATCAAAAATGAAGAGGAACCATGTGTTTTCAAAAGGGTCAGTGGGAGCGCTGTTGTCTTCCTCGTATTGTACGTGGATGACATCCTCCTTATTGGGAATGATATTCCCATGTTGACATCAGTCAAGATGTGGTTGTCCAAGGAATTCTCCATGAAAGACCTAGGTGAAGCATCCTTTATTCTAGGAATTAAGGTCTATAGGGATAGACCGAATAGGATGCTAGGACTTTCACAGAAGATGTACATAGAGGAAGTACTAAAGAGGTTTAGTATGGAAAAACTCTAAGAGGGGATTAATACCCTTCAGACATGGTATTCATCTTTCCAAGAAGATGTGCCCCAGCACACCTGAGGAAATAGAACGCATGAGCAAGATCCCTTATGCTTCTGCAATAGGGAGCCTCATGTATGCCATGCTATGTACACGACCTGATATAGCCCATGCTGTGAGTGTCACAAGCAGATATCAGTCAAATCCAGGTGAAGAACACTGGACTTCTGTGAAATGTATCCTTAAGTACTTGAGAAGAACTAAGGATATGATGTTGGTCTTTGGTAATGGAGAACTCCAAGTTCAGGGATACACAGACTCGGACTTCATGTCCGATATAGATGATCGAAAGTCGACATCTGGAAGTCTGTTTGTGTGCAATGGTGGTGCTGTCAGCTGGAAGAGTTCCAAGCAAACAGTGATAGCAGATTCCACCATGGAAGCAGAATATATAGCTGCATCAGAGGCTGCAAAGGAAGCATTCTGGTACAAAAAGTTTGCTGCAGAAATTGGAGTAATGCCATCAGATGCCATTCCTCTTTACTGCGACAACAATGGCGCCATAGCCCTTGCTAAGGAGCCGAGGTCTCACCAGAAGTCCAAGCACATTGAGCGGCGATATCATCTCATCCGCGATTACCTTGAGAAAGGTTACGTTGAGGTCAAGAGAGTCAACTCCACAGATAATGTGGCAGACCCACTTACAAAGCCGTTGGGCCAGCAGAAGATCGAAGCCCACCTTGAGAAGATGGGACTTAGACTTGTAGCCAATTGGCTTTAGGATAAGTGGAGATTGTTAGATATATGTGCCCTAGAAGCCAGAATTGGCTGACACTTGTAATACACTTCTAGGGGCAAAATTATAATTTTGACTATAATTAATAAAATGGGTTATTTTCTATCACACATGTGTATTTAGTGTCTGTGATACATCCTTTGAGTTAATGGTAATGATAATTCATATTTTCAAGAGTTGAAAATTTAAGACATGAATAATCATTATTAACTCATAAACAGCTCCCGACCATAGGATCATCACGAGGATGGTGATTGATCCGGAAGGTTGGTGTACGATCGCTTCTCTTTAGTAGATGAGTCTTGAGTCTACGGTGTGGAGACACCGGAGCGAGAGTACAGGTACTCGTTAGAGAACGAGGGCACTGAGCGTGACCACCTCGAGTAGTCATTAGGGAGTCTACCTTCTCGTCAATGACTGACTCGATGCTGCAGTAGTGTGTCTGGTTCTTTGACCTGAGATGCATCGGCAGTTCACCTTGAGGGTGTTATAGTTTGACTACACCATTACTCGGTCTCCTAGCCATATGGAACCCTGAGGTGTATGTTGGCTATAGCATGTTCATTGTAGGAACTGGATTGCATCAAGATGGGATCTATCTACCTCGGTGGTAGAGGAGTAGCCCTATGATGATCATGAGAATCAAGTCCAGAAATCCATGGCCATGGTAGAGTGAAATAATAGAAAGAGTTTCTATTTAGATTTTCACATTGGACTCGAATCGAATGATTACATCATATGACAGAGACTAGGGTTTGACGAGTTCACCTTAACCCTAATCTGATCGGGGCTCAAGATAGAAGAACTTGAATCACACAGGTAGCTGCACCAAGAGGTTCGCATTCAGCTCTGATGGGTTGCCACCATATACTGCTAGGTGTCACTGGTGGATTTTGGGAGCAATTAGAATGATTTAGATGATCGATCATTCTAGCTGTTCGAATCAGAAGAGTTCTGATCCATCGAAAGGAGTTTCGATGATGTCTATGATAGAGATCATGACATATCCCATTACCATACAGAACTGAACCTAACTGGGTCACACAAACAAGGGTTTGAATCTGGTGATCATCAATTGAACTGATCTAGTTCAATTGATCTGAATGAGATTCAATTAGGTTCAAGGAAATCGTGCTAGCACTCGATTGAACCTAACGTTCTTCTTTTTACTATCATAAATAAGTTGTCCTGACTGAGCCAAAGGAGTTTGTGCTCAATCAGAGGCCTTCATATGGTCTGACTGGAGGTTGTCCAAGTCAGAATAGGTTGTCTTATTTGTAAGACATTACCTGCCATTTTTGGTCACCTGCCATTTCTTGTTCTTTGACTTTGGTCAAAAGTCTACCTTTGACTGGTCAAACGTTGACCATTGACCCTTTGACTTTTGACCACATGTCATGCACCTATTGGAGAGCTGGTGGGGGCCTGTCCCCCTGCCAGAACCTGGCAAGGAGAAGGGCGCACGCCAAGGGTGGCGTGAGCCCAAGTAGGAGGCGCCTAGGAGTCCTTGTTGGACAAGGACTCCACCTCCCTTTTGGATTCCAATCAGAGTTCTACTAAGAATCCAGTTTGACTGGTCTTAGGCACCCTCTAAGGAGGAATCCAGGGGTCTCTATTCCAACCAATCAGATTTAGATCTGATTTCACAAAGGGTTGTGATTGGTTGAGAGGAAGAGGAGTTGGATCACAAGAGGTCTATAAATAAGACCCTGCGCCCAACCCTAATTCCAATGCTATTAGACACGCCCCAAGGCTGCCTCTCCCCTCCTTCTCCATGCCATAGTCTCTTCTCCCCTTGCTCTCCACGTCCAAAAGTGTTTTGGATTTAGGTTGGTGCGATTCAGATCAAGGAAAGGCGATCAAAAGCAAGAAGGCTGCGCTGCTGCAAAAGGACGACTGCAGATCTTCAAAAGAGTTTTGAAGATCCTCCAGATCAGATCCAGATCTAATTTTTGGAGGTGTGATAGAGAAGAAGAGGTTCTCCAGATCCAACCCAAGTGGATACCGGTAGAGGCCAGGCGCTTGCATGGCTTAGATCCAGAACCTTCCGCTGCAATCAGGATCATCTACAGGGTAATAGGATTACCCAAATTAGGTAAATTAAATTTTGATTTAATTTATCTTATTTTATTTTATTTATTAAAATAATAATAATTAGATCTGAAACATATCAAGATCTGATTGAGCTCAAGAGAAAATTTTTGAAATATATCTCTTTATCTAATCAGATCTGGACGAACCTGGACCGGGAAATCAGGATTTCCCTTCAGCAGCTTGATCATTTGACCTTGAAGGCATGACTTCTAAATTGGATATATCTTGAAAGTCAACAGACCCATTTGTTTGGATTTCTCCGATTTGTTAATCATGTCTTCTGATATATGACCTAGCCTAAGGTGCCACAAGTACTTTTCATTTAAACTATCTCTAGATCATTTAGATCCTATGGCATTCATACTATACTCGACGTTATTAACAGATACATCTACATATAATTGGTAGAGACCATTTATTAAGAAACCACTTATAATTTTATTTCTTTCATAAAGAATAATATAGTGGTCCTTAAAAAAACTAATTACATAGTCTTTCTGTGCTAGACAGGAGATAGAAATTAGATTCCTGCTCGTAGCAGGTATGTAAAAACAGTCTCTTAACACTAAGATGCTTCGAGATGGTAGTCGCAGAGGGTTGGTTCCCATGACTATAGTAGCAACTCTTGCTTGATTTTTGATGCATAGAATCATCTCACCATCTCTCAGGCTCCTGCTATCCTCAAAACCCTATAAAGAAGTGCACAAATGAGCACTAGATCCAAAGTCAAGCACCAAACTAGATACAGAATAAATCGTTAGGTTCATATCAATGATGAGCATACCTTCAGAAGGTCCACCTTCCCTCTTATTCTTCAGACTGGCTCGGTAAGCAGGGCAGTTCCACTTCCAATGGCCATTGGAGTTGCGGTAGAAATACATTTCCTTCTTTGTGGCCTTCTTCAAATCACCCTTCTTCTCCTTCTTCTTTTCCTCCGTCTTCTGCTTCTTCATAGACTTCTTCTTCTCAAAGAACTTTTTCTTGAAAGAAGTCTGCTCCACAGCAAGAATTGAGCTCCTTGAACTCTTCAAGATCCCCTCAGTAGTCACCAGCATGTTCATCAACTCAACCAGGGTGTACTAAATCTTATCCATATAGAAGTTCATAATAAACTGCCTATATGAATCAGTCAAGGACTGCAGGATTAGATCAATCTGTAAGTCCTTGTCCATCAACATATCGAGCTTTTCAATCTCCTCTAAGTTCTTGATCATCGACAAGCAATGATCATGGACCGACTGCCCATCATGCATCTGCACCTTGAAAAGTCTCTTTGACACTTCGTAGCATGCTGCATGACTCTGCTCACCATACAACACTTATAGGTGGGTTAACATTTGGCTAGCAATTTTTATGTCTTCATTATGGTACTGCAATTCATCAGACATCGAGGTCAACACGTAGTATCTGATCTTGTTGTTATCGTCCAACCACTTCTCATGAGATGCTCTCTGATCGATGGTCGAACAGGCTGGGAGAGGGAGAAGCTCTTGATTCAAAACATAGGTTAACTTCTCAGAACTCAAAATGATTTTAAAGTTCCAAAGCTAATTTTTGAAACTTGGTCCGATCAATCGGTGGGTCTCTAGGATTCTAGGTAGGGGGTTGGATGTAGACATTTTTCTATAAAGAGTCAAAGTTTCTAGTTAGATTTATAATTGACTTAACCAATTAATTTAGAAGTTTCAATTTTCAACAAATTTTTGGCTTCCTCTATTTTTTTGGATCCCTACACTCCCTTGATAGAGATGTGAAAATCTCCATGATCAAAGATTTTTAGTGGATGGTGCGGTCCCACTGATTGGCTCACCATCCCACCTAACAATTATTGGTGATGAGTTAGTCGATGAGTAGATAACTCTTATCTAATATTTCTCTAAACATGTTGCACCCAACTTGATCTCTAATTCATGAAGCTTATTGTGCCCAAAATATTGCTCCACTCCATAGTTAAGTTAGATCCACCATATCCAGAATATTAAGCCCAACCCTTACTCAAATCCATAGCATCCTATACCTGATAGCTGTGGTTGCATCTTTTCAGTGTAACTGAACTATTGTGTCCAGTCAAGAACAATCAACTCCGAAAAGGGCCTGCACAACTACAATGGTGGAAGATCAATTGACTTAATATTTTCTTAGGAAGATTTCAATTCAAGTCTCTTTAATCCTTAATTAGTCATAATAGTTATGACTAACCTAGTGGCATGGGTTAGCTTGAATTGTTAGCAACCCAAATATAGAACTGCAGCAACCCAATCAGCTAGGTAAGTGAGATCGATGGGAGGGATATGCCATTAACTTATCATTGATGCATCCAGATTGAGTAGCTCCTAATTAACAACCACTGTTGTATCTACCGGATTTATCTTAGACACCAATTTGTTGAATCAGAACTGATTGGGTTAGCCTACAATCCAGGTTTGAACCACGAAGCTAGATTAAGTCTTGAAGTGATCTACTATATATAGCTGTGAATCGATCTTGACCAAACTTACAACTATTGGGCTAGTCAATTTTAAGCACTCTTGATCCCATCTAACCAACTCTTGATTTGGTTTGATCAACCGCTCAAGCTAGACCTAATCAAGCTACCCATATCCTGAACCCATATTTTATGAAGGTATCTTAGATCTGAAAATTCTTAATTTTTAGATCTAATTAGTTTTATAACTTAATTCTTAATTAAGTATAACATGATTCAGAAATAAAGCATGTAACCAGATCCTAGGATTTTTGGATCTAGGGTTTAGCAGAAAAGTAAATTTTTATTTTTTGATTAAGGACAGACACGCAGCATCCCTACATTCCATAAGAGTACCCCATCAAATAGAAAGTGAGGACCTTTAAATCCTTCTTACTCTTATAACCAGACGACCCAGAGGAAAGCCCTAATCAAAAAATATTTCTACCGCTACATGAACTAGATCCAGCATATATCACAAATATGACTATAGATCTATTCTATATATGCTTCGCATACATCTCATGCATCAATTTTTTTAAAAAAAAATTCATGCATTACATCTGATTACATCTCATGTAAAATTAGAAAATCATATGATCTCATCAAAAGAAAATTTTAGATCTAATCTAATATAGATCTAGAACTAGAACCATAGCTCTGATACCAATTGAAGGAATTATAGGATTGGCCTGATCGGATCGGATCGTGTAGTGAAATTAAAAAAACTAGGTATCGAATACCACCTGTTGCAAGTGAACTGTTCACCTGTTGTGATGATCAGAACACTATCCCAAGAATCCAACTTGAGCCACGCACATACCTGGCCCCTACTAGCATGCACTTGGGTCAAATCTAGAAGTCTTCTTCTTTTGGATTTGATCTTAGAAAATCAGATCCTAGAACTTCTTGTCGCACCTTCGATCTGATCTCTGGCAGCGATCCGATCGACACACAATCGGGAACTAGTTGACACGGTCTTGCAACGGTAGCACTTTGGTGCTTAGAATGCTGATTTGCCCAATACTTGGGCGTGGAGAAGAGGGAGAGGAAGAAAGAGAGGAGCCATAGAGGAGAGGGACAAGGTCTAGGCGTGGGCTGATGTGATGGCCAAATCCTTTGGCCTGGTTATCTATTTATAGACAAACAAAATACTTAGAGTCCTAGGGCTTTTGGACTTTAAATGAGTCAAAGTTAAGAAGCAAAAGGACTCCTCATGAAATCCTATGCCCTTTCTGATTTTATTCTCCATATTATCGCAAAAAATAAGAGTAAAATGGGCACCACATTATCTAGATAAGGGGATTGGTGCAGGCAATCTCTCTCTCTAGGAGTTTGAACTCTTTCAATTGAGCTATTCAAAATAGTTTGAATGGGCAACCTCCTAACTCCCTAAGCTTATCCACAAGGGGCACGCGTCAGATGGAGCATGTGCCCTTTCTCTCTCTCCAAAAATATCTAGGGCATGTACCTTAAGAAAAACTCCATGGGGCACATGCCCGGGTCCCTTCTTTCCTGCAAAGACCAGGTGAAAATGGATTTTGTCTTGATTCTTTTAATCTAAGACCATGACAAGGGCTGATCTAGCTAGGATAAGATCTAATCTCATCAAGACAAGATCCAATCAGACCAGGACAAACCCATACAAGATTTTTGGATGAGCTAAATCTAATTTGACTGAGTCCAAATCAACCAGAAAGTCTATAGAAGAAGAAAGTTAGGTCCAATCGTGCTAGCATGATTTTCTTGAATCTAATTGGATCTAAAACAAATCAATTAGACCATGTGAGCCCAATTAATAACATCCAGACCCAAATTCTTATTTGTGTGACTCAATTAGGTTCAATTCTGTATAGTCATGGGACATATTGCGATCTCCTTCATCGACATCATCGAAATAACTATCGATGGACCAAAACTCTTTCTAATTCATCCAATTAGAATCATCGATCATCAAAATAATTCTAATTGATCCCAAAATCTACTAGTGACATGTAGCAGCATATGGTAGCAATCCATCAGAACCAAATACGAACCTCTCGATGCATCCAACTATATGATTGGATTCTTCTATCATGAGCCCCAACAAGATCTAGGTTAAGGTGAACTCGTCAAACCCAATACCCATTATATGATTGAATCTTTCGATTTGAGTCTGATATAAAATCCTAACAGAAACTTCTTTCTATTATTTCACACTACTATGGCCATGAGCTTTAGGACTCGATCTTATGATCATCATAGGACTATTCTACCGAGGTTGATAGATCCCATCTTGGTGCAATTTAATTCCTACAATAAACATGCTTTAGCCAACATATACCTCAGGATTCCAAATGGCTAGAAGATTGAGTTATGGTGTAGTCAAACTATAACACCCTCAAGGTAAACTATCGATGCACCTCAGATTAAGAAACTAGACACACAACTACATCATCAAGCTAGTCATCAACGAGAAGGTAGACTCCCTTATGGCTACTCGAGATGGTCACACTCAGTATCCTTATTCTCAATAAGTACCTATACTCTCGCTCCGATGTCTCTACACCATAGATTCAAGACTTATCTATCCTAAAGAAGCGATCGTACACCAATCTTCCAGATTGATCACCATTCTCGTGATGATCCTATGATCGGGGGTAGTTTATGAGTTAACTATGACAACACATGTCTCAAATGCTCAACTCTTGAGAATATGTGTTATCATACTTGTTAATCCAATAGATGTATCACAGACACTTAATATACAAATATGATAGAAGAAATAATTTTTTTATTAATTATAAGTCAAAATTATAAAAATGCCCTTAGAAAGTATTTACAAGTGTCAACCAATCTGGCTTCTAAGGCACACATCTAACAGCTACTATACTTTTTTGCTTTTATTCTTTTTCCTTTTTTTAAAGGGTTGATGACTAGAAAAAGATTCTTCCACTAAATTCACCGACTCCTTATGGAGCTGGTGATCCTTCTCAAACTTCTGTAACAACCCCAGCAAACTATGGTAGTTAACTGCAGGCTTTGTCATTCGATAATGAGTAAGCAATGGAAGGTATGACTTAGGCAAGGAGTTCAAAATGGCATCTTTTCCAAGCTGCTCATGTAAGGAAAAGTCGAGGTTGCTCAAGTTCAATCAACTTAATCATGTACAATACATGATCAGTGATTGGTGCCTCATCCCTCATCTAGGTGTTGAAGATGGCATAATTAATTTTGTGCCTCTCAATATCATTGGGAGTGCCAAAATACTCATTCAACATTTGAAGAATATCTTATGGTTGAGCATTCTCAAATCTACGACTAGACTCATCCCTCATAGTTGCCAGTATGATACAATACACTATGATATGAATGTTGAGCCACTTCTGGTAAGTATCTCAAATCATGCCACGTGCATTCTAAGCTGGCTTCTTAAATGTAGGATCAATCAAAATGTATAAAATCCGCTCATGCACTAGGATAATTTCCAACTTTCAATACTGAAGGAAAAATCCCAGTTTCCTGGGTCAGTTCATTCAAATCTAATTGGATCAAGAGAGATATTTCAAAAAAAATTTCTTTCAAATTTAGATCAGATCTGAGATATTTCAGATCTAATTTTATAGATCTTAATAAAATAAAAAAAAATTAAAATAGATTTAATTTTTTACCTTATTATTGGGTAATCAGATTATCCTTTGATGATCCTACTGATTGCCTGAGGTTCTGGATCTAGCCACGCAAGTGCCTAGCCTCTACCGGTATCCACTTGGGTTGGATCTAGAGATCTTCTTCTTCTTTATCGCTTCTCCAAATATCATATCTAGATCTGATTTGGAGGATCTTCAAAACTTTTTTTGAAGATCGGATATCGTCTCTTGCAGCAGTCCTGTCTTCTTCCTTTCTCGTCACCTTTCTCTTACCTTTATCGCACCAAACTGGAGCCCAAATCCCCTTGGGCATAGAGAGGAGAGAGAGAACCTAAAGATGGCATGGAGGAGGGAGAGGGATAGCCTTGTGGCATGGGCAATGGTCTAAGCTCTCTGAAACCAGGCATAAATAGGATTTACATAGACCCTATTGCGCCATACAGTGCCACATCATCCCGGCCAATCACGTCGCTTTATGCAATCAGATTTAAATCTAATTGATGGGATGACATCATCTGATCCAATCAGATAAGAGACCCTCTAAATCATCCTTAGATGGCATCTAAGACTGGTCAAAGTCTAATCTTTGGCACCACCTAGGTAGAAATCTTGAAGTAACTGGAGTCCCATCTCTATGGGATACTAGGCACCTCTATCCATGGGTGCACACCTCCCTAGGCATGCACCCCTGGTCCATCTACTTTTTAGCAAGTTGACTAGTCCAAAATGAATCTCCTATGGGTGCATGATGAAGGAAAATCCTGATTTACCGGATCAGGTTCGTTTGGATCTGATTGGATTGAGAGGCATATTTCAAAAATTTTTCTATTAGATTCTAATCAGATTTGATACTTTTCAAACTTGATTTATAATCTGATAATTAAAAAAAATAAAACTAAATTAATTCTAAATTAATTTTACCTTGATCCTGGGTAATCTGATTATCCATTGATGATCCTACGGAAGCTCTGAGGTTCTGGATCTAGCCACGCAAGTGTCTGACCTCTACCAGTATCCACTTAGGCTGGATCTGGAGATCTTCTCCTTCTCTTTTTTTTCTCCAAAAATTAAATTTGGATCTGATTTGGAGGATCTTCAAAATGCCTTCTGAAGATTATCCGTCGTCTCTGCAGCATTGCTGCCTTCTTCCTTTTTTGTCAGCATTTTCTTGCCTGACTCGCACTAATCTGAAGGACCCAACTTTCTTGGGTGTGGGGAGGAGAGAGAGGGCCAGATGTTGGCATGGAGAAGGGAGAGGGGCAGCCTTGGGGCATGGCTAGGAGAGAAGTTCTTAAAAAGTGGGTGCAGATAGGGTCTATTTATATACTCTGCTGTGCCATGCAGTGCTGCATCACCCCGGCCAATCATATTGCTTGGTTCAATCAGATCTAAATTTGATTGGTGGGATGAGAGACCCACGGATTCATCCTAAGGGCACGCCTAAGACTGGTCAAAGTCTATAGGTTAGGGTCACCTAGTTTGAATCCAACAAGCAACCTGGAGTCCCATGCGTATGGGACTCCAACGTCCCTATCCATGGGCGTACGCCATCCTAGGCATGTGCCCCCTTCTTTCTAATTTTCAGAGAGGGGACAAGCCCCTATCTGCTCTCCATTAAGTGCATGACATATGGGCAGATGTCCAAGGGTCAAAGGTCAACGTTTGACCAAGTCAAAGTACAAGAATTAGCAGGTGATGAAAAATGGCAGGTATTGTCTCAAATTTATCTCATAAATTAAGACAACCATTTTCTGACTTGGACAAGCTCCAGTCAGACCAGGTAAAGATACCTGAGTGAACACAAACTCATTTGGCTCAGTTGAGATAACTTTTAATGATAAGAAAAGGAGAATGTTAGGCTCAATCGTGTGCTAGCACGATTTCCTTGAACCTAATTGAATCTTATTCAAATCAACTAAACTGGGTTAGTCCAATTGAGGATATCCAGATCCAAATCTTTGTTTGTATGATCCAGTTAGGTTCAGTTCTGTATGGTAATGGGATGTCATGATCTCCATGATCGACATCATTGAAACTCCTTTCGATGGATCAGAACTTTTCTGATTCAGACAACTAGAATGATCGATCATCGAAATCATTCTAGTTGCTTCCAAAATCCACCGATGACACCTAGCAGCATATGGTGGCAACCCATCAAAACTAAAAATGAATCTTTTGGTGTAGTTACTTGTGTGATTAAGTTCTTCTATCCTGAGCCCCGATCAGATTAGGGTTAAGGTGAACTCGTCAAACCCTAATTTCTATCAAATGATTTAATCATTCGATTCAAGTCTAATGTGAAAACCTTAATAGAAACACTTTCTATTATTTCACACTCCGCCATGGCCATGGGCTTATGAACTTGATTCTCATGATTAACATAGGGCCACTCCTCATCTACCGAGGTAGATAGATTCCATCTTGGTGCAATCCAATTCCTACAATGAACATGCTATAGCCAACATACACCTCAGGATTCCGAATGGCTAGGAGACCGAGTCATGGTGTAGTCAAACTATAACACCCTCAAGATGAACTACCGATGCACCTTAGGTCAAAGAACTAGACACACCATTGCAGCTTCAAGTCAGTCATCGATGAGAAGGTAGACTTCCATATGACTACTCGAGGTGGTCACGCTTAGTGCCCTCGTTCTTTAACGAGTACCTATACTTTTGCTTTGGTGTCTCTACACCATAGACTCAAGACTCATCTACTATAAAGAAGAGATTGTACACTAACCTTTTGGAACAATCATCATCCTCATGATGATCCTACGGTCAGGAGCATTTTATGAGTTAATAATGAAAATTCTTG
Source organism: Cocos nucifera (assembly GCA_006176705.1). NCBI lineage: Eukaryota > Viridiplantae > Streptophyta > Magnoliopsida > Arecales > Arecaceae > Cocos > Cocos nucifera. The sequence goes on along the minus strand of QRFJ01001888.1, from coordinate 123,114 downwards.
TCTAAAATTTTCAACTCTTGAAAATAAGAATTATCATTACCATTAACTCAAGGAATGTATCACAGACACTAAATACACATATGTGATAGAAAATAACCCATTTTATTATTTATAGTCAAAATTATAATTTTGTCCTTAGAAGTGTATTACAAGTATCAGCCAATTCTGGCTTCTAGGGCACACATATCTAACAAACTCCCACTTGACCTAAAGCCAATTGGCTATAAATCTAAATCCCATCTTCTCAAGGTGGGCTTCGATCTTCTGCTGGCCCAATGGCTTTATAAGTGGATCCACCGCATTGTCTATAGAGTCAACTCTCTTGACCTCGACATAACCCTTCTCAAGATAATCGCGGATGAGGTGGTATCGCCGCTCAATTTGCTTGGATTTCTGGTGAGACCTTGGCTCCTTAGCAAGAGCTATGGTGCCATTGTTGTCGCAATACAGAGGAATGGCATCTGATGGCATTACTCCAATCTCTATGGCAAACTTCTTATACCAGAATGCCTTCTTTACAGCTTCTGATGCAGCGATGTATTCTGCTTCTATGGTGGAATCTGCTATCACTGTCTGCTTGAAACTTTTCCAACTGACAGCTCCATCATTGCACAAAAATAGACTCACAGATGTCGACTTTCGATCATCTACATCAAACATAAAGTCCGAGTCTGTATACCCCTGGACTTGGAGTTCTCCATTGCCAAAGACCAACAACATATCCTTAGTTCTTCTCAAGTACTTAAGGATACATTTCATAGAAGTCTAGTGTTCTTCATCTGGATTTGACTGATATCTGCTCGTGACACTCACAGCATGGGCTATATCAGGTTGTGTACATAACATAGCATACATGAGGCTTCCTATTGCTGAAGCATAACAGATCTTGCTCATGCGTTCTATTTCCTCAGGTGTGCTGGGGCACATCTTCTTGGAAAGATGAATGCCATGCCTGAAGGGTACCAAACCCCTCTTAGAGTTTTCCATGCTAAATCGCTTTAGCACTTCTTCTATGTACTTCTTCTGTGAAAGTCCTAGCATCCTATTCAATCTATCTCTGTAGACCTTAATTCTTAGAATAAAGGATGCTTCTCCTAGGTCTTTCATAGAGAATTCTTTAGATAGCCATATTTTGACTATGGTCAACATGGGAATCTCATTCTCAATAAGAAGGATGTCATCCACGTACAATACGAGGAAGACAACAGCGCTCCCACTGACCTTTTTGAAGACACATGGTTCCTCCTCATTTTTGATGAAACCAAATAATTTGATCACATCATTAAAATGAGTATTCTAGCTCCGAGATGCATGCTTAAGTCCATATATGGACCTTTGCAGCTTGCATACTTTGTGATCATCATCCCTGGATGTGAAACCTAAGGACTGTTCCATATAAATATCTTTCTCAAGATATCCATTGCCATTTTCACGTCCATTTACCATATTTCATAATCGAAATAAACTGCAATGGCAAGCAATGTGCGGATGGATTTTAGCATAGCTACTGACGAAAAGGTATCCTGATAGTCAATGCCTTTGCATTGACTATAATCTTTTGCCACTAATCTAGCCTTGAATGTCTCCACATTTCCATCTGCACCAATCTTTCTCTTGAAGATCCATTTACATCCAATAGGTACTATACCTTCTGATGGATCTACCAAGGTTCAGACTTGGTTTGAGTGCATTGAGTTAATTTCTGACTTCATCGCCTCTAACCATTTCTCAGAGTCAATATCTGATATTGTCTTGTTATAGATTTTGGGATCATCACCATGAACCCCATTACCTATGAGGAATATTTTCTCAACATCTTCTAAAATAGTACCTAAGTACCTCTTAGGGGGATTGAAAATCCTTTCCGATCTACGAGGTAGAGAAGGTAGAGTATGGATTGGCTTAACCTGATTTGGTTCCATTTGGTCCTTAGCTTCTTATTCTTGTGGGACTTTCTCATCAAGCTTGATCTATTTTCCAATGTCGCTATCTTAAAAAAATTATTTTTTAAGAAAGATGGCATGTCGACTCACAATCTTATGTGAGTAATAAAACAGTATCCCCAAAGAAAATCTAGGAGGTCTGTGAAGCTCATCATGGATCGAACCATATCTAATAGAGTTCGGTTCCTCCATTCTGAAATCTTGTTGAGTTGAGGTATTCCTGGTAGAGTCCATTGAGAGTCTATACTATTTTTCTTGAGGTAGTCCAAAAATTTCCAACTAAGGTATTCATCTCCTCGATCTGATCGAAGAACCTTAGCAGATTTTTCAGTTCACTTTTCTACATCATGACTGAATTCTTTGAATTTTTCAAAAGCTTCAGACTTGTGTCCCATAAGATACACACACCCATACCTAGATCAATCATCGATAAAGGTTATGAAGTAGACTAAATTGCCTCTAGCCAGCACATCAAATGGGCCGCACACATCTGTATGTACTAGTGCAAGAAGATCCGTAGCCCTTTCCTCATGTCCTACAAAAGGGAGTTTAGTCATTTTGCTATGAAGATAGGATTCATAAATTGGATATGACTCAGAAGTCAACAGACTCAATAGTCCGATTTTCTCTAATTTGTTAACCCTGTCTTCTGCTATATGACATAATCTTAGGTGCCATAGATACCTATCATTTGGACTATCCCTAGGTTGTTTTGATTTTATGTCATTCACATTTTGCTCAAAATTAAAAATAGATACATCAACATGTAACTGATAAAGATCGTTAATAAGAAAACCACTTGCAATTTTATTTCTTTCATAAAGAATATTACAATGATCCTTAAGAAAACTAATTACATAGCCTTCTAATGCAAGGCAACAAATAGAAATCAAATTCCTACTTGCTGTAGGTACATAATAATAGTCTTTTAATACTAAGTCTAAATCAGATGGTAGTTGAAGAGGATATGTTCCCATGGCCGCGACAGCAATTCTTGCTCCATTTTCGACATGCAGGATCATCTCACCATCCCTCAGCCTCCTACTATCCTCAGGATCCTGTATAGAAGTGCATAAGTGAGCACTAGAACCAGAGTCAAGCATCCAACTAGATGCAGAAGAAACCATAAGGTTAGACTCAATAACGAGCATACCTCCAGAAGGACCTACCTCCTTCTTCTTTAGGGTGGCCAGGTATATAGGGCAGTTTCACTTCTAGTGGCCGTCATTGTTGTAATGGAAATACTTTTCTTTATCAGCGGCCTTCTTTCCAAAAGACTTTTTCTTGCAAGAAGTCCATTCCATAGCAAGCACTGAGCCTTTAGACCCTTTAATGGAAAGCTCAGTGGTAACCAGCATGTTCATAAGTTCGGCCAAGGAATTTTGAAGTTTATGCATATGGTAGTTCATGATGAACTGTCCATACGCATCAGTCAAGGATTGCAGAATTACATCATTCTGCAGATCCAAGTCTAACCTCACTCCAAGCTCTCAAGCTCTTCTAAGTTCTTGATCATCATCAGACAATGATCTTGGACTGACTGTCCATCGGGCATCTTAGCCTTGAATAGTCATTTAGTGACTTGATACTTGGCTGTGCGACTCTATTCACCAAACATCTCCTGTAGGTGAGCCAATATTTGGTGAGCAGTCCTGATATCTTCATGTTGGCGCTGAAGCTCAACAGACATCGAGCTTAACATGTAGTATCTGGCCTTATTATCTTCATCAGTCCACTTATCTAGAGACGCTCTCTGTTCAGCAGATGGACGGGCTGGTAAGGTGGGAGGGTCCTGGTCCAATACATGAGTTAACTTCTCGAAACCCAAAATGATTTTGAAGATTTAAAGCCAATCCTTATAATTTGGTTCGGTCAGTCTATGGGTGTCTAGAATTCATACTAGTGGGTTGGATGCAGACATCTTTCTGTAGAGAGTCAAAGTTTCTAGTAGATATTATAATTAAGACTTAACCAATTTATCTAGGAATTTTATTTTAAAACAAATTAGCTTCCACTATTTTCTTGGATCTCTACACTCCCTCTGTAGAGATGCGAAAATCTCCATGATTACTGATTTTTAGTGGGTGGTGCGGTCCCACCAAGTGACTCATCACCTCACCTAATAGTTATTGGTGATGGGTTAGCCAATGAGTAAACAACTCTTGTTCAATGATTCTCTAATCATGATGCACCCAAACATGATCTCTAATTCATGAATCTCACCGTATCCAAAATATTGATCCACTCCTTAGTTAAGTCAGACCCACCATTTGCATAGATTGGATTCCTAACTGGGTCTCTCACCATACCCAAAATATTGAGCCCAATCCATCCTCCAGCCTGTAGCATCCAATGCCTAACAGACATGGTTGCATCTTTTCGGTGCAACTGAGCCACTGTAACCAGTCGAGAACAATCAACCTCGAGAAGGGCCCGCACATCTACAATGGTGGAAGGCCATGAACTTAATCTTTTCTTAGGAAGATTTGATTTAGTCTCATTAAACTAGACTTGACATAGTCATAACTATTATGACTAACCTAGTGGCATGGGTTAGCTCGGATTATTGACCACCTCAGATCAAAACTGAGACAAAAAACATGGCCAGGTAAGTGAGACCAGTGGAAGGGATATGCATTAACTCGATAAGAATGCATTCGAGTCGAGTAGCTCCTAAAAAATCAGTCGATCGTATCTGCCAGACTTAATTAGACACCAAATTGTTGAGATGGAATCAATCGGGTTAGCCTACAATCCAAAACTAAGCATTGACCTAATTAGGTCTTAACTTGATCGATCACTCACATGATTCGATTTGCCCAGACTTAATCTATTAGGCTGGTCAATTTAAGCACTATTGATCCCATCTAATCGACTCTTGATTCGGTTTGATCAACCGCTAGACCTAATTGAGCTACCCAAGCCCGAACCCAAGTTTATGAATATGTCTTAGATCTGAAATTCTTAATTTTAGACCTAATTGATATTTCATAAACTTAATTCTTAATTAAGTTAGGGTTCATAAACATATAAATAAGATCCTAGGGTTTCAGGATCTAGGGTTTTGTAGAAAGTAAGTTTTTTAATTTCTAATTAAGGATGAATGCACAGCACCCCTACACATCATAAAAACACCCTATCGAATGGGAGGAGAGGGTCTTTAAGCCCTACTTTATTCTTATGATCGGACGGCCAAGGGAAATGTCTTAATCAGAAATACAACTAATCTACAAACAAACAAATTAGATCTAAGCATATATCTTATATAAAAGATCTAATTAAAACATGTTTTGTATATATTACATATATCATGCATGCATATTTTTCAGATCTAAATTATCTCATAATCATCTAAAAAATTAAATTTAAATTTGATCTTATCAAATAAAATTTAATCTAGCAATAGGTGCATACATGTGGTACAAAGTCAAAGGGTGAATGGTCAACGTTTGACCAGTCAAAGGTAGACTTTTGACCAAAGTCAAAGAACAAGAAATGGCAGGTGACCAAAAATGGCAGGTAATGTCTTTACAAATAAGACAACCTATTCTGACTTGGACAACCTCCAGTCAGACATATGAAGGCCTCTGATTGAGCACAAACTCCTTTGGCTCAGTCAGGACAACTTATTTGTGATAGTAAAAGAAGAAACGTTAGGTTCAATCGAGTGGCTAGCATGATTTCCTTGAACCTAATTGAATCTCATTCAGATCAATTGAACTAGATTTAGTTCAATTGATGATACCAAATTCAAACCCTTGTTTGTGTGACCCAGTTAGGTTCAGTTCTGTATGGTAATGGGATGTCATGATCTCTATATAGACATCATCGAAACTCCTTTCGATGGATCAGAACTCTTCTTGATTCGAACAGCCTAGAATGATCGATCATCTAAATCATTCTAATTGCTCCCAAAATCCACCAGTGACACCTAGCAGTATATGGTGGCAACCCATCAGAGCTGAATGTGAACCTCTTGGTGCAGCTACCTGTGTGATTCAGTTCTTCTATCTTGAGCCCGATCAGATTAGGGTTAAGGTGAACTCGTCAAAACCCTAGTCTCTGTCATATGATGAATCATTCGATTCGAGTCCAATGTGAAAATCTAAATAGAAACTCTTTTCTATTATTTCACTCTACCATGGCCATGGATTTTTGGAACTTGATTCTCATGATATACATTGGGCTACTCCTCTACCACCGAGGTAGATAGATCCCATCTTGATGCAATCCAGTTCCTACAATGAACATGTCACAGCCAACATACACCTCAGGGTTCCATATGGCTAGGAGACCGAGTAATGGTGTAGTCAAACTATAACACCCTCAAGTGAACTGTCGATGCCATCTCAGGTCAAAGAACCAGACACACTACTGCAGCATCGAGGTCAGTCATTGACGAGAAGGTAGACTCCCTAATGACTACTCGAGGTGGTCACGCTCAGTGCCCTCGTTCTCTAACGAGTACCTGTACTCTCTGCTCCGATGTCTCACACCGTAGACTCAAGACTCATCTACTAAAGAGAAGCGATCGTACACCAAACCTTCGGATAAATCACCATCCTCGTGATGATCCTATGGTCGGAGAGCTGTTTATGAGTTAATAATGATTAATTCTGTCTTAAATTTTCAACTCTTGAAAATATGAATTATCATTACCATTAACTCAAAGGATTGTATCACAGACACTAAATACACATGTGTGATAGAATAATAACCCATTTCATTAATTATAGTCAAAATTACAATTTTGCCCCTAGAAGTGTATTACAAGTGTCAGCCAATTCTGGCTTCTAGGGCACATATATCTAACAATCTCCCACTTATCCTAAAGCCAATGGCTACAAGTCTAAGTCCCATCTTCTCAAGGTGGGCTTCGATCTTCTGTTGGCCCAAGGCTTTGTAAGTGGGTCTGCCACATTATCTGTGGAGTTGACTCTCTTGACCTCAACGTAACCTTCTCAGGTAATCGCGGATGAGATGAGTATCGCCGCTCAATGTGCTTGGATCTTCTGGTGAGACCTCGCTCCTTAGCAAGGGCTATGGCGCCATTATTGTCGCAGTAAAGAGGAATGGCATCTGATGGCATTACTCCAATTTCTGCAGCAAACTTCTTGTACCAGAACGCTTCCTTTGCAGCCTCTGATGCAGCTATATATTCTGCTTCCATGGTGGAATCTGCTATCACAGTTTGCTTGGAACTCTTCCACTGACAGCTCCACATTGCACACAAACAGACTTCACAGATGTCGACTTTCGATCATCTATATCGAACCATAAGTCCGAGTCTGTTATCCCTGAACTTGGAGTTCTCCATTCCAAAGACCAACACATATCCTTAGTTCTTCTCAAGTACTTAAGGATACATTTCAGAAGTCAGTGTTCTTCACCTGGATTTGACTGATATCTGCTTGTGACACTCACAGCATGGGCTATATCAGGTCGTGTACATAGCATGGCATACATGAGGCTCCCTATTGCGAAGCATAAGGGATCTTGCTCATGCGTTCTATTTCCTCAGGTGTGCTGGGGCACATCTTCTTGGAAAGATGAATACCATGTTGAAGGGTATTAAACCCCTCTTAGAGTTTTCCATACTAAACCTTTAGACTTCTCTATGTAATTTTCTTCTGTGAAAGTCCTAGCATCCTATTCGGTCTATCCTATTAGACCTTAATTCCTAAGAATAAAGGATGCTTCTCCTAGGTCTTTCATGGAGAATTCCTTAGAAACCACATTGACTGATTGGTCAACATGGGAATATCATTCCCAATAAGAGGATGTCATCCACGTACAATACGAGGAAGACAACAGCGCTCCCACTGACCTTTTTGAAAACACATGGTTCCTCTTCATTTTTGATGAAACCAAATTTTTGATCACATCATTAAACGAGTGTTTCAGCTCCCGAGATGCTTGCTTAAGTCCATATATGGACCTTTGCAGCTTGCAAACTTGTGATCAGTCATCCTGGATGTGAACCTAGGACTGTTCCATATAGATTATCTTCCTCAAGATATCCATTGAATCTGTTTTCACGTCCATTTGCCATATTTCATAATCGAAATAGGCTGCAAAGCAAGCAATGTGCGGATGGATTTTAGCATAGCTACGTGGAAAAGGTATCCTGATAGTCAATGCCTTCTGCTTGATTATAACCTTTTGCCACCATCTAGCCTTGAATGTCTCCACATTCCCATCTGCACCAATCTTTCTCTTGAAGATCCATTTAACCCAATAGGTACTATAACCTTCTGTGGATCTACCAAGGTCCAGACTTGGTTTGAGTGCATCGAGTATCTCTGACTTCATTGCCTCAACCATTTCTCGGAGTCGATATCTGATATCGCTCATTGTCGATTTTGAGATCATCTCCATGACCCATTACCTATGAGGAACTATTTCCTCTAACGTCTCTGAAATAATACCTAAGTATCTTTGGGGGACGGGAAACTCTTTCCGATCTACGAGGTGGAGGAGGTAGAGTCTTATTGGCTAACCTGATTTGGTTCCATTGGTCCTTAGCTCTTTCTGCTTGTGAGACTTTCTCATCAAGCTTAATCTGCTTTCCAATGCCACTATCTTGAAATAAACTGTTTTCAAGAAATATGGCAATGTCGACTCACAATCACATTTGGCTTCTGGAATGTAGAAAATAGTATCCTAATGACTCTTTAGGATATCCTATGAATTGAGCTCTAAAGAACCTAAATTCTAACTTGTCCCGCTTGTTGTCTTTTGACATAAGCCGGACAACCCCAAATTCTGAGATGACTCAGACTTGGTTTTCTTACCGTGCCATATCTCATACGGTGTGGTAAGGAAATGGTTTTAGAGGGAACCCTATATCAGTAAATAGATTGAAGTTAATAATGAATGTCCCCAAAGGAAATCTGGGAGGTCTTGTGAAGCTCATCATGGATCGAACCATATCCAATAGAGTCGAGATTTCTCCATTCTGAAACCCCATTGAGTTAAGGTATTTCTGGTGGAGTCCATTGAGAGACTATGCCATTTTCCTTAAGATAGTCTAGGAATTTCTGGCTAAGGTATTCACCTCCTCGATCTGATCGAAGAACCATAATGGGTTTTCCAGTTTGTTTTTCTACTTCATGTCTGAATTCTTTGAACTTTTCAAAAGGCTTCAGACTTATGTCTCATAAGATACACATACCCATACCTAGACAGATCATCGTAAAGGTAATGAAAGTAGACAAAATTGCCTCTAGTCGGCACATCGAATGGGCCGCACACATCAGTATGTACTAGGGCAAGGAGATCTGTGGCCTCTCCCATGTCCAACAAAAGGGAGTTTAGTCATTTTGCCTTGAAGACAAGATTCATAAGTTGGATATGACTCAAAAGTCAATGGACTCAATAGCCCATTTTTCTCCAATTTGTTTAATCCTATCTTCTGCTATATGCCTAATCTCAGGTGCCATAGTATCTGTCGTTTGGACTATCCCTAGGTCATTTGGCATTCACGTTTTGCTCGAATAATATGGACGGGGCTGGTAAGGTGGGAGGGTCCTGGTCCAATACATGAGTTAACTTCTCGAAACCCAAAATGATTTTGAAGATTTAAAGCCAATCCTTATAATTTGGTTCGGTCAGTCTATGGGTGTCTAGAATTCATACTAGTGGGTTGGATGCAGACATCTTTCTGTAGAGAGTCAAAGTTTCTGTGATATTATAATTAAGACTTAACCAATTTATCTAGGAATTTTTATTTTAAACAAATAGCTTCCACTATTTTCTTGGATCTCTACACTCCCTCTGTAGAGATGCGAAAATCTCCATGATTACTGATTTTTAGTGGGTGGTGCGGTCCCACCAAGTGACTCATCACCTCACCTAATAGTTATTGGTGATGGGTTAGCCAATGAGTAAACAACTCTTGTTCAATGATTCTCTAATCATGATGCACCCAAACATGATCTCTAATTCATGAATCTCACCGTATCCAAAATATTGATCCACTCCTTAGTTAAGTCAGACCCACCATTTGCATAGATTGGATTCCTAACTGGGTCTCTCACCATACCCAAAATATTGAGCCCAATCCATCCTCCAGCCTGTAGCATCCAATGCCTAACAGACATGGTTGCATCTTTTCGGTGCAACTGAGCCACTGTAACCAGTCGAGAACAATCAACCTCGAGAAGGGCCCGCACATCTACAATGGTGGAAGGCCATGAGTTAATCTTTTCTTAGGAAGATTTGATTTAGGTCTCATTAAACTAGACTTGACATAGTCATAACTATTATGACTAACCTAGTGGCATGGGTTAGCTCGGATTATTGACCACCTCGGATCAAAACTGAGACAACAAACATGGCCAGGTAAGTGAGACCAGTGGAAGGGATATGCCATTAACTCGATAAGAATGCATTCGAGTCGAGTAGCTCCTAATTAAAAATCAGTCGATCGTATCTGCCAGACTTACCTTAGACACCAAATTGTTGAGATGGAATCAATCGGGTTAGCCTACAATCCAAACTCTAAGCATTGAGCCTAATTAGGTCTTAACTTGATCGATCACTCACATGATTCGATCTTGACCCAGACTTAATCCTATTAGGCTGGTCAATTTAAGCATTATTGATCCCATCTAATCGACTCTTGATTCGGTTTGATCAACCGCTAGACCTAATTGAGCTACCCAAGCCCGAACCCAAGTTTATGAATATGTCTTAGATCTGAAATTCTTAATTTTAGACCTAATTGATATTTCATAAACTTAATTCTTAATTAAGTTAGGGTTCATAAACATATAAATAAGATCCTAGGGTTTCAGGATCTAGGGTTTTGTAGAAAGTAAGTTTTTTAATTTCTAATTAAGGATGAATGCACAGCACCCCTACACATCATAAAAACACCCTATCGAATGGGAGGAGAGGGTCTTTAAGCCCTACTTTATTCTTATGATCGGACGGCCAAGGGAAATGCCTTAATCAGAAATACAACTAATCTACAAACAAACAAATTAGATCTAAGATATATTTGCAAAATGTATTATTCCAATTTGCAAATTTTTCGACTGATTTTTAATTTAAAAAATTAAATTTAATGCTTTCAAAAAAATTAATCTAAACTTTAGAACTTCACAACTAGTCAAAATACATGCTATGAAGGGAAATCCTGATTTCCCGGTCCAGGTTCGTTCCAGATCTGATTAGATCAAGAGATATATTTCAAAAAATTTTTTCTCTTGATCTCAATCAGATCTTGATATGTTTCAGATCTGATTCTTATTATTTTAATAAATAAAATAAAAAAGATAAATTAAATCAAATTTAATTTACCTGATTTGGGTAATCCTATTACCCTGTTAGATGATCCTGATTGCAGCGGAAGGTTCTGGATCTTAGCCACGCAAGCGCCTGGCCTCTACCGGTATCCACTCGGGTTGGATCTGGAGATCCTCTTCTTCTCTATCACACCTCCAAAAATCAGATCTGGATCTGATCTGGAGGATCTTCAAAACTCTTTTGAAGATCAGCAGTCGTCCTTTTGCAGCAGCGCAGCCTTCTTGCTTTTGATCGCCTTTCCTTGATCTGAATCGCACCAACCTAAGTCCAAAACTCTTTTGGACGTGGAGAGCAAGGGGAGAAGAGACTATGGCATGGAGAAGGAGGGGAGAGGCAGCCTTGGGGCGTGGGAAATTCATTCAATTAAGACTTTTGAATTAGGAGTTGGGCGCAGGGTCTTATTTATAGACTCTTGTGATCCAACTCCTCTTCCTTCCTCAACCAATCACAACCCTTTGTGAAATCAGATCTAAATCTGATTGGTTGGAATAGAGACCCCTGGATTCCTCCTTAGAGGGCGCCTAAGACCAGTCAAAACTGGTTCTTAGTAGAACTCTAATTGGAATCCAAAAAGGGAGATGGAGTCCTTGTCCAACAAGGACTCCTAGGCGCCTCCTACTTGGGCTCACGCCACCCTTGGCGTGCGCCCTTCTCCTTGCCAGGTTCTGGCAGGGGGACAGGCCCCCACCAGCTCTCCAATAGGTGCATGACATGTGGTCAAAAGTCAAAGGGTCAATGGTCAACGTTTGACCAGTCAAAGGTAGACTTTTGACCAAAGTCAAAGAACAAGAAATGGCAGGTGACCAAAAATGGCAGGTAATGTCTTACAAATAAGACAACCTTATTCTGACTTGGACAACCTCCAGTCAGACCATATGAAGGCCTCTGATTGAGCACAAACTCCTTTGGCTCAGTCAGGACAACTTATTTATGATAGTAAAAGAAGAACGTTAGGTTCAATCGAGTGCTAGCACGATTTCCTTGAACCTAATTGAATCTCATTCAGATCAATTGAACTAGATCAGTTCAATTGATGATCACCAGATTCAAACCCTTGTTTGTGTGACCCAGTTAGGTTCAGTTCTGTATGGTAATGGGATATGTCATGATCTCTATCATCGACATCATCGAAACTCCTTTCGATGGATCAGAACTCTTCTGATTCGAACAGCTAGAATGATCGATCATCTAAATCATTCTAATTGCTCCCAAAATCCACCAGTGACACCTAGCAGTATATGGTGGCAACCCATCAGAGCTGAATGCGAACCTCTTGGTGCAGCTACCTGTGTGATTAAGTTCTTCTATCTTGAGCCCCGATCAGATTAGGGTTAAGGTGAACTCGTCAAACCCTAGTCTCTGTCATATGATGTAATCATTCGATTCGAGTCCAATGTGAAAATCTAAATAGAAACTCTTTCTATTATTTCACTCTGCCATGGCCATGGGATTTCTGGACTTGATTCTCATGATCATCATAGGGCTACTCCTCTACCACCGAGGTAGATAGATTCCCATCTTGATGCAATCCAGTTACTACAATGAACATGTCATAGCCAACATACACCTCAGGGTTCCATATGGCTAGGAGACCGAGTAATGGTGTAGTCAAACTATAACACCCTCAAGGTGAACTGCCGATGCATCTCAGGTCAAAGAACCAGACACACTACTGCAGCATCGAGTCAGTCATTGACGAGAAGGTAGACTTCCCTAATGACTACTCGAGGTGGTCACGCTCAGTGCCCTCGTTCTCTAACGAGTACCTGTACTCTCGCTCCGGTGTCTCCACACCGTAGACTCAAGACTCATCTACTAAAGAGAAGCGATTCGTACACCAACCTTCCGGATCAATCACCATCCTCGTGATGATCCTATGGTCGGGAGCATGTTTATGAGTTAATAATGATTATTCATGTCTTAAATTTTCAACTCTTGAAAATATGAATTATCATTACCATTAACTCAAAGGATGTATCACAGACACTAAATACACATATGTGATAGAAAATAACCCATTTTATTAATTATAGTCAAAATTATAATTTTGCCCCTAGAAGTGTATTACAAGTGTCAGCCAATTCTGGCTTCTAGGGCACATATATCTAACAATCTCCCACTTGTCCTAAAGCCAATTGGCTACAAGTCTAAGTCCCATCTTCTCAAGGTGGGCTTCGATCTTCTGCTGGCCCAACGGCTTTGTAAGTGGGTCTGCCACATTATCTGCGGAGTTGACTCTCTTGACCTCGACGTAACCTTCTCGAGGTAATCGCGGATGAGGTGGTATCGCCGCTCAATGTGCTTGGATTTCTGGTGAGACCTCGGCTCCTTAGCAAGGGCTATGGCGCCATTGTTGTCGCAGTATAGAGGAATGGCATCTGATGGCATTACTCCAATTTCTGCAGCAAACTTCTTGTACCAGAATGCTTCCTTCGCAGCCTCTGATGCAGCGATATATTCTGCTTCCATGGTGGAATCTGCTATCACAGTTTGCTTGGAACTCTTCCAGCTGACAGCTCCACCATTGCACACAAACAGACTGCCAGATGTCGACTTTCGATCATCTATATCGGACATGAAAGTCCGAGTCTGTGTATCCCTGGACTTGGAGTTCTCCATTACCAAAGACCAACATCATATCCTTAGTTCTTCTCAAGTACTTAAGGATACATTTCACAGAAGTCCAGTGTTCTTCACCTGGATTTGACTGATATCTGCTTGTGACACTCACAGCATGGGCTATATCAGGTCGTGTACATAGCATGGCATACATGAGGCTCCCTATTGCAGAAGCATAAGGGATCTTGCTCATGCGTTCTATTTCCTCAGGTGTGCTGGGGCACATCTTCTTGGAAAGATGAATACCATGTCTGAAGGGTATTAATCCCCTCTTAGAGTTTTCCATACTAAACCTCTTTAGTACTTCCTCTATGTACATCTTCTGTGAAAGTCCTAGCATCCTATTCGGTCTATCCCTATAGACCTTAATTCCTAGAATAAAGGATGCTTCACCTAGGTCTTTCATGGAGAATTCCTTGGACAACCACATCTTGACTGATGTCAACATGGGAATATCATTCCCAATAAGGAGGATGTCATCCACGTACAATACGAGGAAGACAACAGCGCTCCCACTGACCCTTTTGAAAACACATGGTTCCTCTTCATTTTTGATGAAACCAAACTTTTTGATCACATCATTGAAACGAGTGTTCCAGCTCCGAGATGCTTGCTTAAGTCCATATATGGACCTTTGCAGCTTGCAAACCTTGTGATCAGTATCACTGGATGTGAAACCTAGCGGCTGTTCCATATAGATATCTTCCTCAAGATATCCATTTAGGAATGCCGTTTTCACGTCCATTTGCCATATTTCATAATCGAAATAGGCTGCAACAGCAAGCAATGTGCGGATGGATTTTAGCATAGCTACTGGGGAAAAGGTATCCTGATAGTCAATGCCTTCGCGTTGACTATAACCTTTTGCCACCAGTCTAGCCTTGAATGTCTCCACATTCCCATCTGCACCAATCTTTCTCTTGAAGATCCATTTACACCCAATAGGTACTATACCTTCTGGTGGATCTACCAAGGTCCAGACTTGGTTTGAGTGCATCGAGTCAATTCTCTGACTTCATTGCCTCAAGCCATTTCTCGGAGTCGATATCTGATATCGCCTCGTTGTAGGTTTTGGGATCATCACCATGAGCACCATTACCTATGAGGAACATTTCCTCTACATCCTCTGAAATAATACCTAAGTATCTTTCAGGGGGACGGGAAACTCTTTCCGATCTACGAGGTGGAGGAGGTAGTGTTCTTATTGGCTCAACCTGATTTGGTTCCACTTGGTCCTTAGCTCGTTCTGCTTGTGAGACTTTCTCATCAAGCTTAATCTGCTTTCCAATGCCACTATCTTGAATAAACTATTTTTCAAGAAAGATGGCATGTCGACTCACAATCACATTGTGGTCTTCTGGAATGTAGAAATAGTATCCTAATGACTCTTTAGGATATCCTATGAATCGAGCTCTAAAGGACCTAAACTCTAACTTGTCCGCTTGTTGTCTTTTGACATGAGCCGGACAACCCCAAATTCTGAGATGACTCAGACTTGGTTTCTTACCGTGCCATATCTCATACGGTGTGGTAGGAACGGTTTTAGAGGGAACCCTATTCAGTAAGATAGATTGAAGTTAATAATGAAGTGTCCCCAAAGAAAATCAGGGAGGTCTGTGAAGCTCATCATGGATCGAACCATATCCAATAGAGTCCGATTTCTCCATTCTGAAACCCCGTTGAGTTGAGGTGTTCCTGGTGGAGTCCATTGAGAGACTATGCCATTTTCCTTAAGATAGTCTAGGAATTCCCGGCTAAGGTATTCACCTCCTCGATCTGATCGAAGAACCTTAATGGGTTTTCCAGTTTGTTTTTCTACTTCATGTCTGAATTCTTTGAACTTTTCAAAAGGCTTCAGACTTGTGTCTCATAAGATACACATACCCATACCTAGACAGATCATCGGTAAAGGTAATGAAGTAGACAAAATTGCCTCTAGCCGGCACATCAAATGGGCCGCACACATCAGTATGTACTAGGGCAAGGAGATCTGTGGCCCTCTCCCCATGTCCAACAAAAGGGAGTTTAGTCATTTTGCCTTGAAGACAAGATTCACAAGTTGGATATGACTCAAAAGTCAATGGACTCAATAGCCCATTTTTCTCCAATTTGTTAATCCTATCTTCTGCTATATGCAATTTTACCTAATCTCTTAAAGAAGGTGCCATAGAAATATCTAACATCGTTTGGACTATCCCTAGGTCATTTGGCATTCATCCCTCGCCTCCTGCTATCCTTAGAAGTGCACAGATGAGCACTCAGAGTCAAGCACCCAACTGGATGCAGAAGAAATAAGGTTAGACTCAATAACGAGCATACCTCCAGAAGGACCTTCCTTCTTGTTCTTCAGGGTGGCCAGGTAAGTAGGGCAGTTCCGCTTCCAATGGCCGTCGCTGTTGCAATGGAAACACTTTCCTTTGCCATCGACCTTTCTTCTTCGGTTCTGCCTTCTTCTTCTTTGATCCTTCCACCTTTTGCTTTTTCACAGACTTCTTTTTCTTTCCATAAGACTTTCTTTTGGAAGAAGTCCGTTCCATAGCAAGAACTGAGCCTTTAGAACCTTTCATAGAAAGCTCAGCGGTAACCAGCATATTCATTCAACTCGGCCAAGGAATTTTGAAGTTTATGCATGTGGTAATTCATGATGAATTGCCCATATGCATCAGTCAAGGATTGCAGAATAATATCGTTCTGCAAATCCAAGTCCAACTTCACACCGAGCTTCTCAAGCTCTTCCATGTCCTTGATCATTGTCAGACAGTGATCTTGGACTGACTGCCCATCACGCATCTTAGCCTTAAAAAGTCGTTTTGTGACTTGATATTTGGCTGCGCGACTCTGTTCACCAAACATCTCCTGTAGGTGAGCCAACATTTGGCGAGCAGTCCCGATATCTTCATGTTGGCGCTGGAGCTCATCAGACATCGAGCCCAACATGTAGTATCTGGCCTTATTGTCTTCGTCAATCCATTTTTCCAGAGACGCTCTCTGTTCAGTGGATGGACGAGCTGGTAAGGTGGGAGGGTCCTGGTCCAAAACATGTGTTAACTTCTCTGAACCCAAAACAATTTTGTAGTTCCTGAGCCAATCTTTATAATTGGGTCCAGTCAGTCTATGTGTGTCTAGGATACGTGCCAGTGGGTTGGACGCAGACATTTTCCTGTAGAGAGTCAAAGATTCTAGTTAGATACTGTAATTTTGACTTGACCAATTTGTTTAGGGATTTTATTTTTAAACAAATTAGCTCCCACTATTTTCTCGGATCCCTACACTCCCTCTGTAGAGATGCAAAAATCTCCGCGATTGATGATTTCTAGTGGGTGGTGCGGTCTCACCAACTGACTCATCACCTCACCTAACAGTTATTGGTGATGGGTTAGCCAATGAGTGAACAACTCTTGTTCAATGATTCTCTAATCATGGTGCACCCAAACTTGGTCTCTAATTCATGAATCTCACCGTATCCGAATATTGATCCACTCCTTAGTTAAGTCAGACCCACCATTTGCATAGACTGGGTTCCTAATTGGGTCTCTCACCGTATCCAGAATATTGAGCCCAACTCATCCTCCAGCCCATAGCATCCAATGCCTAATAGACATGGTTGCGTCTTCCCGGTGCAACTGAGCCACTGTATCCAGCCGAGAACAATCAACCCCGGGAAGGGCCCGCACGTCTACAATGGTGGAAGACCTCAGACTTAATCTTTTCTTAGGGAGAATTGATTCAGGTCTCATTAAACTAGACTTGGCTTAGTCATAACAATTATGACTAACCTAGTGGCATGGGTTAGCTCGGATTATTGACCACCTCAGATCAGAACTGTGTCAACAGATATGGCCAGGTAAGTGAGACCGGTGGAAGGAATATGCCGTTAACTCGCACAAGAACGCATTCAGGTCGAGTAGCTTCCAATTAAAAACCAGTCGGTCGTCTGTGCCAAACTTACCTTAGACACCAAATTGTTGAGTCAGAACCAATTGGGTTAGCCTACAATCCAGACTCTAACCTCTGAGCCTAATTAGGTCTTGCTTGATCGTGACTCGATCTTGACCCAGACTTAATCCTATTAGGCTGGTCAATTTAAGCATTGTTGATCCCATCTAACCAACTCTTGATTCGGTTTGATCAACCGCTTAGACCTAATTGAGCTACCCAAGCCCGAACCCAGTATTATGAATATGTCTTAGATCTGAAATTCTCAATTTTAGACCTAATTAATATTCCATAAACTTAATTCTTAATTAAGTTGGGTTCATAAACAAAATATGCACAATAAATCCTAGGGTTTCAGGATCTAGGGTTTTGCAGAAAGTAAGTTTTGGGTTTCTGATTAAGGACGAACACGCAGCACCCCTACACGTCATAAGAACACCCCATCGAATGGGAAGAGAGGGCCTTTAAACCCTTCTTCGTTCTTATGACCGGACGGCCAAGAGGAACGCCTTAATCAGGAACATGTCAATACTACAAAACAGTTATCAGATCTATATCATATATCTCATATATAAATTTAGATCTAATCATGGCATATTTTGCATACATCTCATGTATCAAATCATGCATGTTTTCAGATCTAAATTATCTCATAATAATCTAAAAAATTAGATTTAAATTGATCTAATCAAAATAAATTCTAATCTAGACAATTATGTAGAACTATTCTACAACTAGTCTAGACATGCATCTATCATATCTCATATGATATTTAAAATTAAATAATTTTTATTTGCTATTTTATCAGATGTTATTATAACACTTATAATATCAAGAAAATAGTAAATAAGAAGATCTAAAATATGATTTAATCAGATTAAATCAAAGACATGCAAAACTATTCTATAGAACTATTCTATTCTAGAACTAGTCATGCATATCTTCATGTTCTTAGATCCAAATCATTTAATTTTAATTTTTTCTGATTTCAGATCTGATCACATCTCATGTGACATCTGAAATCACTTTATTTTCTAATTAAAATAAAATTAAAATCAGATCTAAACAATTTTAGAACCATGGCTCTGATACCAGTTGAAGGGAAATCCTGATTTCCCGGTCCAGGTTCGTCCAGATCTGATTAGATCAAGAGATATATTTCAAAAATTTTTCTCTTGATCTCAATCAGATCTTGATATGTTTCAGATCTGATTCTTATTATTTTAATAAATAAAATAAAATAAGATAAATTAAATCAAATTTAATTTACCTGATTTGGGTAATCCTATTACCCTGTAGATGATCCTGATTGCAGCGGAAGGTTCTGGATCTTAGCCACGCAAGCGCCTGGCCTCTACCGGTATCCACTCGGGTTGGATCTGGAGAACCTCTTCTTCTCTATCACACCTCCAAAAATCAGATCTGGATCTGATCTGGAGGATCTTCAAAACTCTTTTGAAGATCTGCAGTCGTCCTTTTGCAGCAGCGCAGCCTTCTTGCTTTTGATCGCCTTTCCTTGATCTGAATCGCACCAAACTAAGTCCAAAACTCCTTTTGGACGTGGAGAGCAAGGGGAGAAGAGACTATGGCATGGAGAAGGAGGGGAGAGGCAGCCTTGGGGCATGGGAAATCTCATTCAATTAGCTTTTTAATTAGGGTTGGGCGCAGGGTCTTATTTATAGACCTCTTGTGATCCAACTCCTCTTCCTCTCAACCAATCACAACCCTTTGTGAAATCAGATCTAAATCTGATTGGTTGGAATAGAGACCCCTGGATTCCTCCTTAGAGGGTGCCTAAGACCAGTCAAACTGGATTCTTAGTAGAACTCTGATTGGAATCCAAAAGGGAGGTGGAGTCCTTGTCCAACAAGGACTCCTAGGCGCCTCCTACTTGGGCTCACGCCACCCTTGGCGTGCGCCCTTCTCCTTGCCAGGTTCTGGCAGGGGGACAGGCCCCCACCAGCTCTCCAATAGGTGCATGACATGTGGTCAAAAGTCAAAGGGTCAATGGTCAACGTTTGACCAGTCAAAGGTAGACTTTTGACCAAAGTCAAAGAACAAGAAATGGCAGGTGACCAAAAATGGCAGGTAATGTCTTACAAATAAGACAACCTATTCTGACTTGGACAACCTCCAGTCAGACCATATGAAGGCCTCTGATTGAGCACAAACTCCTTTGGCTCAGTCAGGACAACTTATTTATGATAGTAAAAGAAGAACGTTAGGTTCAATCGAGTGCTAGCACGATTTCCTTGAACCTAATTGAATCTCATTCAGATCAATTGAACTAGATCAGTTCAATTGATGATCACCAGATTCAAACCCTTGTTTGTGTGACCCAGTTAGGTTCAGTTCTGTATGGTAATGGGATATGTCATGATCTCTATCATAGACATCATCGAAACTCCTTTCGATGGATCAGAACTCTTCTGATTCGAACAGCTAGAATGATCGATCATCTAAATCATTCTAATTGCTCCCAAAATCCACCAGTGACACCTAGCAGTATATGGTGGCAACCCATCAGAGCTGAATGCGAACCTCTTGGTGCAGCTACCTGTGTGATTCAGTTCTTCTATCTTGAGCCCCGATCAGATTAGGGTTAAGGTGAACTCGTCAAACCCTAGTCTCTGTCATATGATGTAATCATTCGATTCGAGTCCAATGTGAAAATCTAAATAGAAACTCTTTCTATTATTTCACTCTACCATGGCCATGGATTTCTGGACTTGATTCTCATGATCATCATAGGGCTACTCCTCTACCACCGAGGTAGATAGATCCCATCTTGATGCAATCCAGTTACTACAATGAACATGTCATAGCCAACATACACCTCAGGGTTCCATATGGCTAGGAGACCGAGTAATGGTGTAGTCAAACTATAACACCCTCAAGGTGAACTGCCGATGCATCTCAGGTCAAAGAACCAGACACACTACTGCAGCATCGAGTCAGTCATTGACGAGAAGGTAGACTCCCTAATGACTACTCGAGGTGGTCACGCTCAGTGCCCTCGTTCTCTAACGAGTACCTGTACTCTCGCTCCGGTGTCTCCACACCGTAGACTCAAGACTCATCTACTAAAGAGAAGCGATCGTACACCAACCTTCCGGATCAATCACCATCCTCGTGATGATCCTATGGTCGGGAGCTGTTTATGAGTTAATAATGATTATTCATGTCTTAAATTTTCAACTCTTGAAAATATGAATTATCATTACCATTAACTCAAAGGATGTATCACAGACACTAAATACACATATGTGATAGAAAATAACCCATTTTATTAATTATAGTCAAAATTATAATTTTGCCCCTAGAAGTGTATTACAAGTGTCAGCCAATTCTGGCTTCTAGGGCACATATATCTAACACAATCAGAACTCTTCTGATTCGAACAGCTAGAATAGATCTAATTATATCTCATGTGATGTCTAAAATCATTAATTAATTAGATTAAATCAGATCTAAATAAATTTAATAAGAGCCTGGCTCTGATACCACTTGAAGGAAAATCCTGATTTCTCAGATCAGGTTCGTTTGGATCTGATTGGATCGAGAGGTATATTTCAAAATTTTTTCTCTTAGATCCTAATCAGATCTATTACTTTTTAGATCAAATATATAATTTGATAATTAAAAAAATAAAACTAAATTAATTCTAAATTAATTTTACCTTGATCTTGGGTAATCTGATTATCCGTTGATGATCCTACGGAAGCTCTGAGGTTCTAGATCTAGCCATGCAAAACCCTGGCCTCTACCGGTATCCACTTGGGTTGGATCTGGAGATCTTCTTCTTCTCTTTCTTTTCTCCAAAAGTTAGATCTAGCTCTGATTTAGAGGATCTTCAAAATGCCTTCTGAAGATTACCCATCGTTTCTGCAGCAGTGCTGCCTTCTTCATTTTTCGTCAGCCTTTTCTTGCCTGACTCGCACTAATCTGAAGGACCCAACTTTCTTGGATGTGGAGAGGAGAGAGAGGGCTAGATGTTGGCATGGAGAAGGGAGAGGGGCAGCCTTGGGGCATGGCTAGGAGAGAAGTTCTTAAAAAGTGGGCGCAGATAGGGTCTATTTATAGACTCTGCTGCACCATGCAGTGCTGCATCACCCCGGCCAATCACATTGCTTCGTTCAATCAGATCTAAATCTGATTGGTGGAATAAGAGACCCACGGATTCATCCTAAGGTGGTGCCTAAGACTGGTCAAAGTCTATAGGTGAGGGTCACCTAGTTTGAATCCAACAAGCAACCTGGAGTCCCATCTGTATGGGACTCCAGCATCCCTATCCATGGGCGCACGCCATCCTAGGCATGCACCCCCTTCTTTTCAATTTTTAGAGAGGAAATAAGCCCCTATCTGCTCTCCAATAAGTGCATAACACATGGGCAGATGTCCATGGGTCAAATGTCAATGTTTGACCAAGTCAAAGTATAAGAATTAGTAGGTGATGAAAAATAGCAGGTGTTATCTCAAATTTATCTTATAAATTAAGACAACCCTTTCCTAACTTAGACAAGCTCCAGTCAGGCCAGGTAAAGATACCTGAGTGAGTACAAACTCATTTGGCTCAGTCGAGATAATTTTTAATGATAAGAAAAGGAGAACGTTAGGCTCAATCGTGTGCTAGCACGATTTCCTTGAAGCTAATTGAATCCTATTCAAATCAACTGAACTGGGTTAGTCTAATTGATGATATCCAGATCCAAACACTTGTTTGGTTCAATTCTATATGGTAATAGGATATGTCATGATCTCCATCATCGACATCATCGAAACTCCTTCCGATCGATCAAAACTTTTCTAATTCAGACAACTAGAATGATCGATCATCAAAATCATTGTAGTTGCTCCCAAAATCCATCAGTGACACCTAGCAGCATATAGTGGCAACCCATCAAAACTAAAAATGAACCTCTTGGTGTAGTTACTTGTGTGATTAAGTTCTTCTATCTTGAGCCCCGATCAGATTAGGGTTAAGATGAACTCGTCAAACTCTAATTTCTATCTATGATTTAATCATTCGATTTAAGTCCAATGTGAAAACCTTAATAGAAACTCTTTCTATTATTTCACACTCTGCCATGGCCATGGACTTATGGACTTGATTCTCATGATTATCATAGGGCCTCTCCTCATCCATCGAGGTAGATAGATTCCATCTTGGTGCAATCCAATTCCTACAATGAACATGCTATAGCCAACATACATCTCAGGGTTCCGAATGGCTAGGAGATCGAGTCGTGGTGTAGTCAAACTATAACACCCTCAAGGCGAACTACCGATGCACCTCAGGTCAAAGAACCAGACACACCACTGCAGCATCGAGTCAGTCATCGATGAGAAGGTAGGCTTCCTTATGACTACTCGAGGTGGTCATGCTCAGTGCCCTCGTTCTTTAATGAGTACCTATACTTTCGCTCTGGTGTCTCTACACCATAGACTCAAAACTGATCTACTATAAAGAAACGATTGTATACTAACCTTCCGGATCAATCATCATCCTCATGATGATCCTACGATCAGGAGTATTTTATGAGTTAATAATGAAAATTCTTATCTTAAATTTTCAACTCTTGAAAATAAGAATTATCATTACCATTAACTCAAAGAATGTATCACAGATACTAAATACATATATGTGATAGAAAATAATTCATTTTATTATTTATAGTTAAAATTATAATTTTATCCTTAGAAGTGTATTACAAGTGTCAGCCAATTCTAGCTTTTCGGGCACACATATCTAACACATGACACATGGACAGATGTCTAAGTGTCAAAGGTCAACGTTTGACCAAAGTCAAAAGACAAAAAATGTAGGTGACGAAAAATGGTAGGTGTTGTCTCAAATTTATCTCATAAATTAAGATAATCTTTTTCTAACTTGGACAAGTTCTAGTCAGACCATATAAAGATACCTGAGTGAGCACAAACACATTTAGCTCATTCGAGATAACTTAAAATGATAGTTGAAGGAAAATGTTAGGCTCAATCGTGTGCTAGCACAATTTTTTTGAACCTAATTGAATCTAATTCAAATTAATTGAACTGGATTAGTCTAATTGATGATATCCAGATCCAATCCCTTGTTTGTGTGATCCAGTTAGATTCAGTTTCATGTGGTATTGAGATATGATGCGATCTCTATCATCAACATCACCAAAATACCTTTCGATGGATCAGAATTTTTTTAATTCAGACAACTAGAATGATCGATCATCCAAATCATTCTAATTACTCTCAAAATCCAACAGTGACACCTAGCAGTATATGGTAGCAACCCATCAGAACTGAAAATGAACCACTTAGATCAGCTACCTGTATGATTATGTTTTTCTATCTTAAGCCCCGATCAAATTAGGGTTAAGGTGAACTCGTCAAACCTTAATTTCTATCATATGATTTAATCATTTGATTCAAGTCTGATGTAAAAACCTTAATAGAAACTCTTTCTATTATTTCACTCTGCTATGGCCATGGGCTTACGGACTTGATTCTCGTGATCATCATAGGGCTACTCCTTATCTACCGAAGTAGATAGATTTCCTCTTGGTGAGATCCAATTCCTATAGTGAACATGCTATAGCCAACATACACCTCAGGATTCTGAATGGCTAGGAGATGGAGTCATGGTGTAGTCAAGCTATAACACCCTCAAGGTGAACTGTTGATGCACCTTAGGTCAAAGTACTAGATACACCACTACAGCTTCGAGCTAGTCATTGACGAGAAGGTAGACTTCCTAATGACTGCTCAAGGTGGTCACGCTCAGTGCCCTCATTCTCTAATGAGTACCTATACTCTCGCTCTGGTGTCTCTACACCATAGACTCAAGACTCATCTACTATAAAAAAGTGATTGTACACCAACCTTTCGGATCAATCATCATCCTCATGATGATCTTACGGTCGGGAGCATTTTATGAGTTAATAATGAAAATTCATGTCTTAAATTTTCAACTCTTGAAAATATGAACTATCATTACCATTAACTCAAGGGATGTATCACAAACACAAAATACACATTATGATGAAAAAATAACCCATTTTATTATTTATAGTCAAAATTATAATTTTTCCCATAAAAGTGTACAACAAGTGTCAACCAATTCTGGCTTCTAGGGCACACATATCTAACAAACTCCCACTTGACCTAAAGTCAATTGGCTACAAATCTAAGTCCCATCTTCTCAAGGTGGGCTTCGATCTTCTGCTGGCTTAACGGCTTTGTAAGTGGATCCACCACATTGTCTACAGAGTCGATTCTCTTGACCTCGACATAACCCTTCTCAAGGTAATTATGGATGAGGTGGTATCACCGCTCGATGTGCTTGAATTTCTGATGAGACCTTGGCTCCTTAGCAAGGGCTATGGCGCCATTATTATCGTAGTATAGAGGAATGGCATTTGATGGCATCACTGCGATCTCTATGGTAAACTTTTTATATCAGAATGCCTCCTTCGTAGCTTCTGATGCAGCGATGTATTCTGCTTCTATGGTGGAATCTGCTATTACTGTCCGTTTAGAACTCTTCCACTTGACAGCACCATCATTACACATAAATAGATTTTCAGATGTCGACTTTTGATCATCTAGATCGGACATAAAATCCGAGTTTGTATACCCTTGGACTTTGAGTTCTCCATTACCAAAAATCAAGAACATATCCTTAGTTCTTCTTAAGTACTTAAGGATACATTTCACAAAAGTCCAGTATTCTTCACTTGGATTCGACTGATATTTACTCATGACACTTACAGCATGGGCTATCTCAGGTCGTGTACATAATATGGCATACATGAGGCTCCCTATTGCTGAAGCATATGGGATCTTGCTCGTGCGTTCTATTTTCTCAGGTGTGCTAGGGCACATCTTTTTGAAAAGATGAATACCATGTTTGAAGGGTACTAAATCCCTCTTAGAGTTTTCCATGCTAAACATCTTTAGCACTTCTTCTATGTACATCTTCTATGAAAGTCCTAGCATCCTATTCTGTCTATCTCTATAGACCTTAATTCCTAGAATATAGGATGCTTCTCCTAGATCTTTCATGGAGAATTCTTTGGATAACCATATTTTAATTATGGTCAACGAAATATCATTTCCAATAAGGAGGATATCATCCACGTACAGTACGAGGAAGATAATAGCACTCCCACTAATCTTTTTGAAGACACATGGTTCCTCCTCATTTTCGATGAAACCAAATAGTTTGATCATATCATTAAAATGAGTATTCCAGCTTTGAGATGGTTGCTTAAGTCCATATATGAACCTTTGCAGCTTGCATATTTTGTGATCAGTATCACATGATGTGAAACCTAGCGGCTGTTTTATATAGATATCTTCCTCAAGATATCCATTTAAGAATGCTGTTTTCACGTCCATTTGCCATATTTCATAATCGAAATAGGCTATAATAGCAAGCAATGTACAAATGGATTTAAGCATGGCTACTGGCGAAAAGATATCCTGATAGTCAATACCTTCGCATTGACTATATCCTTTTTCCACTAATCTAGCTTCGAATGTCTTCACATTCCCATCTACACCAATCTTTCTCTTGTAGATCCATTTACACCCAATAGGTGCTATGCTTTCTGGTGGATCTACCAAGGTCCAGACTTGGTTTGAGTGCATCGAGTCAATTTCTGACTTCATTGCCTCTAACCATTTCTCAGAGTCGATATCTGATATCGCCTCGTTATAGTTTTTGGGATCATCACCATGAACCCCATTACCTATGAGGAACATTTTTTCTATTTTCTCTAAAATAGTATCTATGTTCCTCTCAAGGGGGCAGAAAATTCTTTTCGATCTATGAGGTGGAGGAGGTAGTGATTGTATTGGCTCAACCCGATTTGGTTCCATTTGGTCCTTAGCTCGTTGCTCTTGTGAGACTTTCTCCTCGAGCTTGATCTACTTTCTAATGCCGCTATCTTGAATAAACTATTTTTCAAGAAAGATGGCATGTCAACTCACAATCACATTGTAATCTTTTGGAATGTAGAAATAATATCCTAATGACTCTTTAGGATATCCTATAAATCGAGCTCTAAAGGGCCTATAGTCTAACTTGTCCGCTTGTTGTCTTTTGACATGAGTCGGACAACCCCAAATTCTGAGATGACTCAGACTTGATTTTTTACCATGCCATATCTCATATGGTGTGGTAGGAATGATTTTAGAAGGAACCCTATTTAGTAAGTATTTTGTAGTTAACAAACTATATCCCCAAAGAAAATCAGGAAGGTCTATGAAGCTCATCATAGATCGGACCATATCTAATAGGGTCCGATTCCTTCATTCTGAAATCTCGTTGAGTTGAGGTATTCCAGGTGGAGTCCATTGAGAGACTATGCCATTTTTCTTGAGATAGTCTAAAAATTTTCGACTAAGGTATTCACCTTCTCGATCTGATCGAAGAATCTTAATGGATTTTCTAGTTTGCTCTCTACTTCATGTCTGAATTCCTTGAACTTTTCAAAAGCTTCAGACTTGTGTCTCACAAGATACACATACCCATACTTAGACAAATCATCGGTAAAGATTATGAAGTAGACAAAGTTGCCTCTAGCCGGCACATCAAATGGACTGCACACATCAATATGTACTAGGATATGAAGATCCATGGCCCTTTCCCTATGTCCTACAAAAGGAAGCTTAGTCATTTTGCCATGAAGATAAGATTCACATATTGGATATGACTCGAAAGTCAATGAATTCAATAGCCTAATTTTTTCTAATTTATTAACCCTATCTTCTACTACATGACCTAGTCTTAGGTGCCATAGATACCTATCATTTGGACTATCCCTAGGTCATTTCATGGCATTCTCATTTTGCTCGATATTAAAAATAGATACATCAATATGTAATTGGTAAAGACCATTAATAAAGAAACCACTTGCAATTTTATTTCTTTCATAAAGAATGTTACAATGGTCCTTAAGAAAACTAATTACATAGCCTTCTAGTGCTAGGCAAGAAATAGAAATCAAATTTCTGCTTGCTGCAGGCACATAATAACAATATTTTAAAACTAAGTCTAAACCAGATGGTAGTGAAAGAGAGTATGTTCCCACCACCATGGTAGCAACTCTTGCAACATTTTCGATGCACAGGATCATCTCAGCATCCCTCAGCCTCTTGCTATCCTCAAGATCCTACATGGAAGTGCACAAATGAGCACTAGAACCAGAGTCAAGCACCCAACTGGATGTAAAAAAATCGTAAGGTTAGACTCAATAACGAGCATACCTCCAAAAGGACCTACCTCCTTATTCTTCAGGGTGGCCAGGTAAGTAGGGTAGTTCCGCTTCCAGTGGCCATTAGTGTTGCAATGGAAATACTTTTCTTTATTAGCACCTTCTTTTTTAGCTCTGCCTTTTTCTTCTTTCTTTTTTCCACCTTCTGCTTTTTCACAGACTTCTTCTTCTTTCCAAAAGACTTTTTCTTGGAAGAAATCTATTCCATAGCAAGCACTGAGCCTTTAGAACCTTTCATAGAAAGCTCAGCAATAACCAGCATGTTTATAAGCTCGGCCAGAGAATTTTGAAATTTATGCATATGGTAGTTCATGATGAACTGCCCATATGCATCAATTAAGGATTGTAGAATTATATCATTCTACAGATCCAGATCCAACTTCACTCCGAGCTTCTCAAGCTCTTCCAAATCCTTGATCATCATCAGACAATGATCTTGGACTGACTGTCCATCATGCATTTTAGTCTTGAATAGTCATTTAGTGACTTGATACTTGGCTGCGTGACTCTGTTCATCAAACATCTCTTATAGGTGAGCCAACATTTGGCGGATAGTCTTGATATCTTCATGTTGGCACTGAAGTTCATCAAATATCGAGCCCAACATGTAATATCTTGCCTTGTTATCTTTATCCATCTACTTGTCAAGAGATGCTCTCTGTTCAGCGGATGGACGAGCTGGTAAGGTGGGAGGGTCCTGGTCTAATATATGAGTTAACTTCTCGGAACCCAAAATAATTTTAAAGTTTTGGAGCCAATCCTTGTAATTGGGTTCGATCAGTCTATGGGTGTTCAGGATATGTGCTAGTGGGTTGGACGCAGACATTTTTCTGTAGAGAGTCAAAGTTTCTAGTTAGATATTATAATTAAAACTTGACCAATTTATTTAAAATTTTTATTTTTAAACAAATTAGCTCCCACTATTTTCTTGGATTCCTACACTTCCTCTATAGAGATGCAAAAATCTCCATGATTAATGATTTCTAGTGGGTGGTGCGGTCCCACCAACTGACTCATCACCTCACCTAATAGTTATTGGTGATGGGTTAGTCAATGAGTGAACAACTCTTGCTCAATGATTCTCTAATCATGATGCACCCAAACTTGATCTCTAATTCATGAATCTCATCATGTCTAAAATATTGATCCACTCCTTAGTTAAGTCAGACCCACCATTTGCACAGATTGGATTCCTAATTGAGTCTCTCACGGTATCCAAAATATTGAGCCCAATCCATCCTCCAATCCGTAGCATCCAATGCCTAATAGATATGGTTGCATCTTTCTAGTGCAACTGAACCACTATAACCAATCGAGAACAATCAACCCCGGAAAGGGCCAGCACATCTACAATGGTGGAAGATCTTAGACTTAATCTTTTCTTAGGAAGATTTGATTTAGGTCTCATTAAACTAGACTTGATATAGTCATAACCATTATGACTAACCTAGTGGCATGGGTTAGCTCGGATTATTGGCTACCTCAGATCAAAACTGAGCCAACAAATATGGTGAGGTAAGTGAGATCGATGGAAGGGATATACCATTAACTCGACAAGAATGCATTCAAGTCGAGTAGCTCCCAATTAAAAACCAGTTGGTCGTATCTGCCAAACTTACCTTAGACACCAAATTGTTGAGCCAGAACCAATCGGATTAGCCTACAATCCAAACTCTAACCACCGAGCCTAATTAGGTCTTAGCTTGATCGATCACTCATGTGACTTGATCTTGACCCAGACTTAATCCAATTAGAATGGTTAATTTAAGCACTCTTGATCCTATCTAACCAACTCTTGATTCAATTTGATCAATCGCTTAGACCTAACTGAGCTACCCAAGCCTGAATCCAATTTTATGAATATGTCTTAGATCTTAAATTCTCAATTTTAGACCTAACTTATTTCATAATCTTAATTCTTAATTAAGTTTAGAATTCATAAAATAAAATATGTAAATAAAATCCTAGGGTTTCGGAATTTAGGGTTTTGCAGAAAATAAGTTCTTGAGTTTCTAATTAAGGACGAACGTGCAGCACCCCTACACATCATAAGAACATTCCATCAAATGGAAAGAGAGGGCATTTAAATTCTACTTTATTCTTATGATCAGACAGTCAAGGAGAATGCCTTAATCAAAAATATAAAAACTATAAAACTAGTTAAATCTATATCATATATCTCATATATAAAAACTGATCTAACTATAAATATGTTTTGCATACATCTCATATATCATATTATGCATATTTTTAGATCTAAATTATGTCATAATTCATCTAAAAAAATAAATTTAAATTAATCTCATCAAAATAAATTTTATTCTAGATAATTATGTAGAACTATTGTACAACTAGTCTAAACATGCATTCATCATATCTCATATGAACCAAAAATTAAATAATTTTATTTTTTATTTTTAGATATTATTATAATATTTATAATATTAAAAAATAATAAATAAATTAATCTAAAATTATAACTTAATCAAATTAAATTATGATCATGCAAGACTATACATAGAATAATTCTATTCTACAACTAGTCATGCATCTTGTAGAACTTAGATCTAAATTACTTAATTTTAATTTTTTTAATTTTAGATCTAATCACATATCATGTGACATCTAAAATTATCTAATTATTAGATGAAAAATAAATTTAAATCAGTTCTAAATAATTTATGAGAATCTGGCTCTGATACCAGTTGAAGGAAAAATTCTAATTTTTCAGGTCAGGTTCGTTCAGATCTGAATGGATGAAGAGAGATATTTCAAAAATTTTTTCTTTTGAATCTAGATCAGATCTGAGATATTTTAGATCTAATTTTATAGATCTTAATAAAATAAAAATAAATTAAAATAGATCTAATTTTATACCTTATTGTTGGGTAATCAGATTACCCTGTGATGATCCTACTGATTGCTTGAGGTTCTGGATCTAGCCACGTAAGTGCCTAGCCTCTACCGATATTCACTCAGACTGAATCTAGAGATCTTCTCCTTCTTTATTACTTCTCCAAATATCAAATTTGGATCTAATTTAGAGGATCTTCAAAACTTCTTTTGAAGATCGGGTATCATCTCTTGTAGCAGTGCTACCTTCTTCCTTTCTCGTCACCTTTTTTTTGCCTGGATCACACCAAACTAGAGACCAAATCCTCTTGGGTGCAGAGAGGAGAGAGAGGACCTAAAGATGGCATGGAGGAGGGAGAGGGGCAGTCTTGTGGCATGGACAATGGTCTAAGCTCTCTAAAACTAGGCGCAGATAGGGTTTATATAGACCCTATTGCGCCATGTAGTGCCATATCATCCTGACCAGTCACATCACTTCATGCAATCAAATCTAAATCTGATTAGTAGAATGACATCATCTGATCTAATCAGATAAGAGTCCCTCTAAATCATCCTTAGATGGTGCCTAAGACTGATCAAAGTCTAATCTTTGGTGCCTCCTAGGTAAAAACCCTGAAGTAACTGGAGTCCCATCTATATGGGACTCCAGGCGCCTCTATCCATGGGCGCATGCCTCCCTAGGCATGCACCCTTGGTCCACCTACTTTTTAGCAGGTTGACTGGTCCAAAATTAATCTCCTATGGGTGCATGATAGATGGACAGATGTCTAAGTATCAAAGGTCAACGTTTGACCAAAGTCAAAAGATAAGAATTAGCAGGTGATGAAAAATGGTGGGTGTTATCTCAAATTTATCTCATAAATTAAGACAATCTTTTTTTGACTTGGACAAGTTTCAGTCAAACCATATAAAGGTACCGAGTGAGCATAAATACATTTGGCTCATTCAAGACAACTTAGAATGATAATTGAAGGAGAATGTTAGGCTCAATCGTGTGCTAGCATGATTTTCTTGAAACTAATTGAATCTAATTCAAATCAATTGAACTAGATTAGTCTAATTGATGATATCCAAATCTAAATCATTATTTGTATGATCCAATTAGGTTCAGTTCCGTATGGTAATGAGATATATCATGATCTCTATCATCGACATCATCGAAATACCTTCCGATGGATCAGAACTTTTCTAATTCAGATAACTAGAATGATCGATCATCCAAATCATTCTAATTACTCCCAAAATCCACCAATGACACCTAGCAGTATATGGTGAAAACTCATCAAAATTGAAAATGAACCTTTTGGTGCAGCTACCCATGTGATTAAGTTCTTCTATCTTGAGCCCCGATCAGATTAGGGTTAAGGTGAACTCATCAAATCCTAATTTCTATCATATGATTTAATCATTTGATTCAAGTTTGATGTGAAAATTTTAATAGAAACTCTTTCTATTATTTCACTTTGCCATGGCCATGGGCTTATGGACTTGATTATGATGATCATCATAGGGCTACTCCTCATCTACCGAGATAAATAGATTTTCTCTTGGTGCGATCCAATTCCTACAGTGAACATGCTATAGCCAACATACACCTCAGGGTTCCAAATGACTAGGAGATCGAGTCATGGTATAGTCAAACTGTAACACCCTCAAGGTGAACTACCGATGCACCTCAGATTAAAGAATCAAACACACCACTGCAGCTTTGAGCTAGTCATTGATGAGAAGGTACACTTCCTAATGACTGCTTGAGGTGGTCACGCTCAGTGCCCTCATTCTCTGACGAGCATCTATACTCTCGCTCTGATATCTCTACACCATAGACTCAAGACTTATTTACTATAAAGAAGCGATTGTACACCAACCTTCTGGATCAGTCATCATCCTTATGGTGATCCTGCGATTGGAAGCATTTTATTAGTTAATAATGAAAATTCATGTCTTAAATTTTTAACTTTTGAAAATAAGAACTATCATTATCATTAACTCAAGGGATGTATCATAGACACAAAATACACATTGTGATAGAAAAATAATCCATTTTATTATTTATAGTCAAAATTATAATTTTATCATTAGAAGTGTACAACAAGTATCAGCCAATTCTGGCTTTTAGGGCACACATATCTAGCAAATATCTGTCAGATATATGTGCCCTAGAAGCCAGAATTGGCTGATACTTGTAATACACTTCTAGGGATTAAATTATAATTTTAACTATAATAAATAAAATGGATTATTTTCTATCATATATGTGTATTTAGTGTTTGTGATACATCCTTTGAGTTAATGGTAATGATAATTCATATTTTCAAGAGTTGAAAATTTAAGACATGAATAATCATTGTTAACTCATAAAATGCTCCGATCATAGGATCATCACGAGGATGGTGATTGATCCAGAAGGTTGGTGTACAATCGCTTCTCTTTAGTAAATGAGTCTTGAGTCTATGGTGTGGAGACACCGGAGCGAGAGTATAGGTACTCGTTAGAGAACGAGGGCACTGAGCGTGACCACCTCGAGTAGTCATTAGGGAGTCTACCTTCTCGTCAATGACTGACTCGATGCTGCAGTAGTGTGTCTGGTTCTTTGACCTGAGGTGCATCGGTAGTTCACCTTGAGGGTGTTATAGTTTGACTACACCATTACTCGGTCTCCTAGCCATATGGAACCCTGAGGTGTATGTTGGCTATAGCATGTTCATTGTAGGAACTGGATAGCATCAAGATGGAATCTATCTACCTCGGTGGTAGAGGAGCAGCCCTATGATGATCATGAGAATCAAGTCCAGAAGCCTATGGCCATGGTAGAGTGAAATAATAGAAAGAGTTTCTATTTAGATTTTCACATCAGACTTGAATCGAATGATTACATCATATGACAGAAACTAGGGTTTGACGAGTTCACCTTAACCCTAATCTGATCGAGGCTCAAGATAGAAGAACTTAATCACACAGGTAGCTACACCAAGAGGTTCACATTCAGCTCTGATGGGTTGCCACCATATACTGCTAGGTGTCACTGGTGGATTTTGGGAGCAATTAGAATGATTTAGATGATCGATCATTCTAGCTGTTCAAATCAGAAGAGTTCTGATCCATCGAAAGGAAGTTTCGATGATGTCGATGATAGAGATCATGACATATCCCATTACCATACAGAACTGAACCTAACTGGGTCACACAAACAAGGGTTTGAATCTGGTGATCATCAATTGAACTGATCCAGTTCAATTGATCTGAATGAGATTCAATTAGGTTCAAGGAAAATCGTGCTAGCACTCGATTGAACCTAACGTTCTTCTTTTACTATCATAAATAAGTTATCCTGTCTGAGCCAAAGGAGTTTGTGCTCAATCAGAGGCCTTCATATGGTTTGACTGGAGGTTGTCCAAGTCAGAAAAGGTTGTCTTATTTTGTAAGACATTACCTGCCATTTTTGGTCACCTGCCATTTCTTGTTCTTTGACTTTGGTCAAAAGTCTACCTTTGACTGGTCAAATGTTGACCATAGACACTTTGACTTTTGACCACATGTTATGCACCTATTGGAGAGCTGGTGGGGGCTTGTCCCCTACCAGAACCTGGCAAGGAAAAGGGCACATGCCTCCCTAGGCGTGTGCCCAAGTTGGAGACGCCTAGGAGTCCTTGTTGGACAGGGACTCCATCTCCTTTTTGGATACCAATTAGAGTTCTCCTAAGAACCAACTTTGACTGGTCTTAGGCGCCCTCTAAGGAGGAATCCAGGGAACTCTATTCCTAACAATCAGATTTAGATCTGATTTCACAAAGAGTTGTGATTGATTGGGAAGAAGAGGAGTTGAATCACGCTTAGTCTATAAATAAGATCCTACGCCCAACCCAGATTATGATTGGAAGTGATTGAAAGGAATCACAATTCCCCACGCCCCAAGACTTCCTCTCCCCTCTTCCTCCATGCCAAACCACCTTCTCCCTCTCCTCTCCACGTCCAAAAGTGTTTTGGACCTTGGTTGGTGCAATCTAGACAAGAGAAAGGCGAGTAAAAGCAAGAAGGCTGCGCTGCTGCAAAGGATGACTGTTGATCTTCAAAAGGAGTTTTGAAGATCCTTCAGATCAGATCTAGATTTGATTTTTAGAGATGTGATAGAGAAGAAGAGGATCTCTAGATCTAGCCAGAGTGAATATCGGTAGAGGCCAGGCACTCACGTGGCTAGATCCAGAACCTTTCACTGCATACAGGATCATCAACGGGTAATAGGATTACCCACATCAAGGTAAGTTAAATTTGATTTAATTTATTTGATTTTATTTTTATTTCCAAAATAATAATAATCAATTCTAAAAATATATCAAGATCTGATTGGGATCAAGAAAAAAATTTTTGAAATATATCTCTTGATCTGATCAGACATAAACAAACTTGGGCCAAAAAATCATGATTTTTCTTCAACTGATATCAGAGCTAAGGTTCTAAAAGTGTTTAGATCTAATTTTAAATTTATTTTAATTAGAAAATAAATAATTTTATATATCACATGAGATGTGATCAGATCTAAAATCAGAAAAAATTAAAATTAAATGATTAGAATCTAAGATTAGAAAATATGCATGATTAGTTCTAAAATAGAATAGTTCTATAGAATAGTCTTGCATATTTTCAATTTAATTTGATTAAATCATATTTTAGATCTATTTATTTACTATTTTTTGATATTATAATAGTTATAATTGTTAGATATATGTGCCCTAGAAGCCAGAATTGGCTGACACTTGTAATACACTTCTAGGGGCAAAATTGTAATTTTGACTATAATTTATAAAATGGGTTATTTTCTATCACACCTGTGTATTTAGTGTCTGTGATATATCCTTTGAGTTAATGGTAATGATAATTCATATTTTCAAGAGTTGAAAATTTAAGACATGAATAATCATTATTAACTCATAAAATGCTCCCGACCATAGGATCATCACGAGGATGGTGATTGATCCGGAAGGTTGGTGTACAATCGCTTCTCTTTAGTAGATGAGTCTTGAGTCTACGGTGTGGAGACATCGGAGTGAGAGTACAGGTACTCGTTAGAGAACGAGGGCACTGAGCGTGACCACCTCGAGTAGTCATTAGGAAGTCTACCTTCTCGTCAATGACTGACTCGATGCTGCAGTAGTGTGTCTGGTTCTTTGACCTGAGGTGCATCGGCAGTTCACCTTGAGGGTGTTATAGTTTGACTACACCATTACTCGGTCTCCTAGCCATATGAAACCCTGAGGTGTATGTTGGCTATAGCATGTTCATTGTAGTAACTGGATTGCATCAAGATGGAATCTATCTACCTCGGTGGTAGAGGAGCAGCCCTATGATGATCATGAGAATCAAGTCCAGAAGCCCATGGCCATGGCAGAGTGAAATAATAGAAAGAGTTTCTATTTAGATTTTCACATTGGACTTCGAATCGAATGATTACATCATATGACAGAAGACTAGGGTTTGACGAGTTCACCTTAACCCTAATCTGATCGGGGCTCAAGATAGAAGAACTTAATCACACAGGTAGCTGCACCAAGAGGTTCGCATTCAGCTCTGATGGGTTGCCACCATATACTGCTAGGTGTCACTGGTGGATTTTGGGAGCAATTAGAATGATTTAGATGATCGATCATTCTAGCTGTTCGAATCAGAAGAGTTCTGATCCATCGAAAGGAGTTTCGATGATGTCGATGATAGAGATCATGACATATCCCATTACCATACAGAACTGAACCTAACTGGGTCACACAAATAAGGGTTTGAATCTGGTGATCATCAATTGAACTGATCTAGTTCAATTGATCTGAATGAGATTCAATTAGGTTCAAGAAAATCGTGCTAGCACTCGATTGAACCTAACGTTCTTCTTTTACTATCATAAATAAGTTGTCCTGACTGAGCCAAAGGAGTTTGTGCTCGATCAGAGGCCTTCACTATGGTCTGACTGGAGGTTGTCCAAGTCAGAAATAGGTTGTCTTATTTTGTAAGACAATTACCTGCCATTTTTGGTCACCTGCCATTTCTTGTTCTTTGACTTTGGTCAAAAGTCTACCTTTGACTGGTCAAATGTTGACCATTGACACTTTGACTTTTGACCACATGTCATGCACCTATTGGAGAGCTGGTGGGGGCTTGTCCCCCTGCCAGAACTGGCAAGGAGGAAGGGCGCACGCCAAGGGTGGCGTGAGCCCAAGCTAGGAGGCGCCTAGGAGTCCCTTGTTGGACAAGGACTCCATCTCCCTTTTGGATTCCAATTCAGAGTTCCTACTAAGAACCAAGACTTTGACTGGTCTTAGTGCCCTCTAAGGAGGAATCCAAGGGGACTCTATTCCCACCAATCAGATTTAGATCTGATTTCACAAAAGGTTGTGATTGGTTGGGAGGAAGAGGAGTTGGATCACAAGAGGTCTATAAATAAGACCCTGCGCCCAACCCTAATCCTAAGTAAGAGTGAATGCTATTAGACACGCCCCAAGGCTGCCTCTCCCCTCCTTCTCCACGCCATAGTCTCTTCTCCCCTTTCTCTCCACATCCAAAAGTGTTTTGGATTTAGGTTGGTGCGATTCAGATCAAAGAAAGGCGATCAAAAGCAAGAAGGCTGCGCTGCTGCAAAAGGACGACTGCAGATCTTCAAAAGAGTTTTGAAGATCCTCCAGATCAGATCCAGATCTGATTTTTGGAGGTGTGATAGAGAAGAAGAGGATCTCCAGATCCAACCCGAGTGGATACCGGTAGAGGCCAGGCGCTTGCGTGGCTAAGATCCAGAACCTTCCGTTGCAATCAGGATCATCTATAGGGTAATAGGATTACCCAAATCAAGTAAATTAAATTTGATTTAATTTATCTTATTTTATTTTATTTATTAAAATAATAATAATCAGATCTGAAACTTATCAAGATCTGATTGAGATCAAGAGAAAATTTTTGAAATATATCTCTTGATCTAATCAGATCTGGACGAACCTGGACCAAAAAATTAGGATTTTCCTTCAATAATAACATCTAAAAAATAGCAAATAAAATTATTTAATTTTAAACATCATATGAGATATGATTGATGCATGTCTAGACTAGTTGTAGAATAGTTCTACATAATTATCTAGATTAGAATTTATTTTGATTAGATCAATTTAAATCTAATTTTTTAGATTATTATGAGATAATTTAGATCTAAAAATATGCATGATTTGATACATGAGATGTATGCAAAATATGCCATGATTAGATCTAATTTATATATGAGATATATGATATAGATCTAAAACTATTTTGTAGTATTGCATGTTCCTGATTAAGGCGTTCCTCTTGGCCGTCCGATCATAAGAATGAAGAAGGGTTTAAAGGCCCTCTCTTCCCATTCGATGGGGTGTTCTTATGATGTGTAGGGGTGCTGCGTGTTCGTCCTTAATCAGAAATCCAAAACTTACTTTCTGCAAAACCCTAGATCCTGAAACCCTAGGATTTATTGTGCATATTTTGTTTATGAACCCTACTTAATTAAAAATTAAGATTATGGAATATTAATTAGGTCTAAAATTAAGAATTTTCAGATCTAAGACATATTCATAATACTGGGTTCGGGCTTGGGTAGCTCAATTAGGTCTAAGCGGTTGATCAAACCGAATCAAGAGTTGGTTAGATGGGATCAACAATGCTTAAATTGACCAGCCTAATAGGATTAAGTCTGGGTCAAGATCGAGTCACGATCAAGCAAGACCTAATTAGGCTCAGAGGTTAGAGTCTGGATTGTAGGCTAACCCAATTGGTTCTGACTCAACAATTTGGTGTCTAAGGTAAGTTTGGCACATACGACCGACTGATTTTTAATTGGAAGCTACTACTCGACCTGAATGCGTTCTTGTACGAGTTAATGGCATATTCCTTCCACCGATCTCACTTACCTGGCCATATCTGTTGACACAGTTCTGATCTGAGGTGGTCAATAATCCGAGCTAACCCATGCCACTAGGTTAGTCATAATTGTTATGACTATGACAAGTCTAGTTTAATGAGACCTGAATCAATTCTCCCTAAGAAAAGATTAAGTCTGAGGTCTTCCACCATTGTAGATGTGCGGGCCCTTCCCGGGGTTGATTGTTCTCGGCTGGATACAGTGGCTCAGTTGCACCGGGAAGATGCAACCATGTCTATTAGGCATTGGATGCTATGGGCTGGAGGATGAGTTGGGCTCAATATTTCGGATACGGTGAGAGACTCAATTAGGAACCCAGTCTATGCAAATGGTGGGTCTGACTTAACTAAGGAGTGGATCAATATTTCGGATACGGTGAGATTCATGAATTAGAGACCAAGTTTGGGTGCACCATGATTAGAGAATCATTGAACAAGAGTTGTTCACTCATTGGCTAACCCATCACCAATAACTGTTAGGTGAGGTGATGAGTCAGTTGGTGAGACCGCACCACCCACTAGAAATCATTAATCGTGGAGATTTTTGCATCTCTACAGAGGGAGTGTAGGGATCCGAGAAAATAGTGGAAGCTAATTTATTTAAAAATAAAATTCCTAAATAAATTGGTCAAGTCATAATTACAGTATCTAACTAGAATCTTTGACTCTCTACAGAAAAATATCTGCGTCCAACCCATTGGCACGTATCCTGGACACACATAGACTGACCGGACCCAATTATAAAGATTGGCTCAGGAACTACAAAATTATTTTGGGTTTCGAGAAGTTAACCCATGTATTGGATCAGGACCCTCCCACCTTACCAGCCCGTCCATCCATTGAACAGAGAGAGCATCTCTAGAAAAATGGATAGACGAAGATAATAAGGCCAGATATTACATGTTGGGCTCGATGTCTGATGAGCTCCAGCGCCAACATGAAGATATCGGGACTGCTCACAAATGTTGGCTCACCTGCAGGAGATGTTTGGTGAACAGAGTCGCGCAGCCAAGTATCAAGTCATGAAATGACTTTTTAAGGCTAAGATGCGTGATGGGCAGTCAGTCCAAGATCACTGTCTGATGATGATCAAGGACTTGGAAGAGCTTGAGAAGCTCGGTGTGAAGTTAGACTTGGATCTGCAGAATGATATTATTCTGCAATCCTTGACTGATGCATATGGGCAATTCATCATGAATTACCACATGCATAAACTTCAAAATTCCTTGGCCGAATTAATGAATATGCTGGTCACCGCTGAGCTTTCTATGAAAGGTTCTAAAGGCTCAGTTCTTGCTATGGAATGGACTTCTTCCAAAAGAAAGTCTTATGGAAAGAAAAAGAAGTCTGCAAAAAAGCAGAAGGTGGAAGGAACAAAGAAGAAGAAGGCAGAGCCGAAGAAAAAGGCCGATGTCAAAGGAAAAGTGTTTCCATTGCAACAGCGACGGCCATTGGAAGCGGAACTGCCCTACTTACCTGGCCACCCTGAAGAACAAGAAGGAAGGTCCTTCTGGAGGTATGCTCGTTATTGAGTCTAACCTTACGGATTTCTTCTGCATCCAGTTGGGTGCTTGACTCTGGTTCTAGTGCTCATCTGTGCACTTCCATGCAGGGTCTTGAGGATAGCAGGAGGCTGAGGGATGGAGACATGATCCTACGCATCGGTAATGGAGCAAGAGTTGCTGCAGTAGCCGTGGGAAACATACCCTCTTCGATTACCATCTGGTTTAGACTTAGTTTTGAAAGACTGTTATTATGTGCCTGCAGCTAGCAGGAATTTGATTTCTGTTTCATGCTTAGCACTAGAAGGCTATGTGATTACCTTCTTTAAGGACCATTGTAACATTCTTTATGAAAGAAATAAAATTGCAAATGGTTTCCTTATTAATGGTCTTTATCAGCTACATATTGATGTACCTGTTCTAACTATCGAGCAAAACGTGAATGCCAAACGACCTAGGGATAGTCCAAACGATAGATATCTATGGCACCTGAGATTAGGTCATATAGCAGAAGATAGGATCAACAAATTGGAGAAAAATGGGCTATTGAGTCCATTGACTTTTCGAGTCATATCCAACTTGTGAATCTTGTCTTCAAGGCAAAATGACTAAACTCCCTTTTGTTGGACATGGGGAGAGGGCCACAGATCTCCTTGCCCTAGTACATACTGATGTGTGCGGCCCATTTGATGTGCCGGCTAGAGGCAATTTTGTCTACTTCATTACCTTTACCGATGATCTGTCTAGGTATGGGTATGTGTATCTTATGAGACACAAGTCTGAAGCTTTTGAAAAGTTCAAAGAATTCAGACATGAAGTAGAAAAACAAACTGAAAAACCCATTAAGGTTCTTCGATCAGATCGAGGAGGTGAATACCTTAGCCAAAAATTCCTAGACTATCTCAAGAAAAATGGCATAGTCTCTCAATGGACTCCACCAGGAACACCTCAACTCAACGGGGTTTCAGAATGGAGAAATCGGACTCTATTGGATATGGTTCGATCCATGATGAGCTTCACAGACCTTCCCTGATTTTCTTTGGGGACACTCATTGTTAACTTCAATTTATCTACTGAATAGGGGTTCCCTCTAAAACCGTTCCTACCACACCGTATGAGATATGGCACGGTAAGAAACCAAGTCTGAGTCATCTCAGAATTTGGGGTTGTCCGGCTCATGTCAAAAGACAACAAGCGGACAAGTTAGAGTTTAGGTCCTTCAGAGCTCGATTCATAGGATATCCTAAAGAGTCATTAGGATACTATTTCTACATTCCAGAAGACCACAATGTGATTGTGAGTCGACATGCCATCTTTCTTGAAAAATAGTTTATTCAAGATAGCGGCATTGGAAAGCAGATTAAGCTTGATGAGAAAGTCTCACAAGTACAAATGAGCTAAGGACCAATTGGAACCAAATCAGGTTGAGCCAATAAGAACACTACCTCCTCCACCTCGTAGATCGGAAAGAGTTTTCCGTCCCCCTGAAAGATACTTAGGTATTATTTCAGAGGAAGTAGAGGAAAATGTTCCTCATAGGTAATGGTGCTCATGGTGATGATCCCAAAACCTACAACGAGGCGATATCAGATATCGACTCCGAGAAATGGCTAGAGGCAATGCAGTCAGAAATTGACTCGATGCACTCAAACCAAGTCTGGACCTTGGTAGATCCACCAGAAGGTATAGTACCTATTGGGTGTAAATGGATCT
This sequence comes from Cocos nucifera, assembly GCA_006176705.1. NCBI lineage: Eukaryota > Viridiplantae > Streptophyta > Magnoliopsida > Arecales > Arecaceae > Cocos > Cocos nucifera. The sequence goes on along the minus strand of QRFJ01001888.1, from coordinate 81,039 downwards.
TCAAGAGAAAGATTGGTGCAGATGGGAATGTGGAGACATTCAAGGCTAGACTAGTGGCAAAAGGTTATAGTCAACGCGAAGGCATTGACTATCAGGATACCTTTTCCCCAGTGGCTATGCTAAAATCCATCCGCACATTGCTTGCCGTTGCAGCCTATTTCGATTATGAAATATGGCAAATGGACGTGAAAATGGCATTCTTAAATGGATATCTTGAGGAAGATATCTATATGGAACAGCCGCTAGGTTTCACATCCAGTGATACTGATCACAAGGTTTGCAAGCTGCAAAGGTCCATATATGGACTTAAGCAAGCATCTCGGAGCTGGAACACTCATTTCAATGATGTGATCAAAATGTTTGGTTTCATCAAAAATGAAGAGGAACCGTGTGTTTTCAAAAAGGTCAGTGGGAGCGCTGTTGTCTTCCTCGTATTGTACGTGGATGACATCCTCCTTATTGGGAATGATATTCCCATGTTGACAACAGTCAAATTATGGTTGTCCAAGGAATTCTCCATGAAAGACCTAGGTGAAGCATCCTTTATTCTAGGAATTAAGGTCTATAGGGATAGACCGAATAGGATGCTAGGACTTTCACAGAAGATGTACATAGAGGAAGTACTAAAGAGGTTTAGTATGGAAAACTCTAAGAGGGGATTAATACCCTTCAGACATGGTATTCATCTTTCCAAGAAGATGTGCCCTAGCACACCTGAGGAAATAGAACGCATGAGCAAGATCCCTTATGCTTCTGCAATAGGGAGCCTCATGTATGCCATGCTATGTACACGACCTGATATAGCCCATGCTGTGAGTGTCACAAGCAGATATCAGTCAAATCCAGGTGAAGAACACTGGACTTCTGTGAAATGTATCCTTAAGTACTTGAGAAGAACTAAGGATATGATGTTGGTCTTTGGTAATGGAGAACTCCAAGTCCAGGATACACAGACTCGGATTTCATGTCCGATATAGATGATCGAAAGTCGACATCTGGGAGTCTGTTTGTGTGCAATGGTGGTGCTGTCAGCTGGAAGAGTTTTCAAGCAAACTGTGATAGCAGATTCCACCATGGAAGCAGAATATATCGCTGCATCAGAGGCTGCGAAGGAAGCATTCTGGTACAAGAAGTTTGCTGCAGAAATTGGAGTAATGCCATCAGATGCCATTCCTCTATACTGCGACAACAATGGCGCCATAGCCCTTGCTAAGGAGCCGAGGTCTCACCAGAAATCCAAGCACATTGAGCGGCGATACCACCTCATCCGCGATTACCTCGAGAAGGGTTACGTCGAGGTCAAGAGAGTCAACTCCACAGATAATGTGGCAGACCCACTTACAAAGCCGTTGGGCCAGCAGAAGATCGAAGCCCACCTTGAGAAGATGGGACTTAGACTTGTAGCCAATTGGCTTTAGGACAAGTGGGAGATTGTTAGATATATGTGCCCTAGAAGCCAGAATTGGCTGACACTTGTAATACACTTCTAGGGGCAAAATTATAATTTTGACTATAATCAATAAAATGGGTTATTTTCTATCACATATGTGTATTTAGTGTCTGTGATACATCCTTTGAGTTAATGGTAATGATAATTCATATTTTCAAGAGTTGAAAATTTAAGACATGAATAATCATTATTAACTCATAAAATGCTCCCGACCATAGGATCATCACGAGGATGGTGATTGATCCGGAAGGTTGGTGTACAATCGCTTCTCTTTAGTAGATGAGTCTTGAGTCTACGGTGTGGAGACACCGGAGCGAGAGTACAGGTACTCGTTAGAGAACGAGGGCACTGAGCGTGACCACCTCGAGTAGTCATTAGGAAGTCTACCTTCTCGTCAATGACTGACTCGATGCTGCAGTAGTGTGTCTGGTTCTTTGACCTGAGATGCATCGGCAGTTCACCTTGAGGGTGTTATAGTTTGACTACACCATTACTCGGATCTCCTAGCCATATGGAACCCTGAGGTGTATGTTGGCTATAGCATGTTCATTGTAGGAACTGGATTGCATCAAGATGGAATCTATCTACCTCGGTGGTAGAGGAGCAGCCCTATGATGATCATGAGAATCAAGTCCAGAAGCCCATGGCCATGGCAGAGTGAAATAATAGAAAGAGTTTCTATTTAGATTTTCACATCGGACTTGAATCGAATGATTACATCATATGACAGAAGACTAGGGTTTGACGAGTTCACCTTAACCCTAATCTGATCGGGGCTCAAGATAGAAGAACTTAATCACACAGGTAGCTGCACCAAGAGGTTCGCATTCAGCTCTGATGGGTTGCCACCATATACTGCTAGGTGTCACTGGTGGATTTTGGGAGCAATTAGAATGATTTAGATGATCGATCATTCTAGCTGTTCGAATCAGAAGAGTTCTGATCCATCGAAAGGAGTTTCGATGATGTCGATGATAGAGATCATGACATATCCCATTACCATACAGAACTGAACCTAACTGGGTCACACAAACAAGGGTTTGAATCTGGTGATCATCAATTGAACTGATCTAGTTCAATTGATCTGAATGAGATTCAATTAGGTTCAAGAAAATCGTGCTAGCACTCGATTGAACCTAACGTTCTTCTTTTACTATCATAAATAAGTTGTCCTGACTGAGCCAAAGGAGTTTGTGCTCAATCAGAGGCCTTCACTATGGTCTGACTGGAGGTTGTCCAAGTCAGAAAAGGTTGTCTTATTTTGTAAGACATTACCTGCCATTTTTGGTCACCTGCCATTTCTTGTCCTTTGACTTTGGTCAAAAGTTGACCTTTGACTGGTCAAAAATGTTGACCATTGACACTTTGACTTTTGTCCACATGTCATGCACCTATTGGAGAGCTGGTGGGGGCCTGTCCCCCTACCAGAACCTGGCAAGGAGGAGGGCGCACGCCACCCTTGGCGTGTGCCCAAGTTGGAGGCGCCTAGGAGTCCTTGTTGGACAAGGACTCCATCTCCTTTTTGGATTCCAATTAGAGTTCTCCTAAGAACCAACTTTGACTGGTCTTAGGCACCCTCTAAGGAGGAATCCAGGGGACTCTATTCCCACCAATCAGATTTAGATCTGATTTCACAAAGGGTTGTGATTGGTTGGGAAGAAGAGGAGTTGGATCACAGCATAGTCTATAAATAAGACCCTATGCCCAACTCAAATTAATAAGATGATTGAATCACAATTTCCCATGCCCCAAGGCTGCCTCTCCCTCCTTCCTCCATGCCAAACCACCTTCTCCCCTTGCTCTCCACGTCCAAAACTTTGGCGGAAGCAATTAACAGGCATATTATATTTTAAATCGAGTCCTAGTTAGACAATTTTAAAACAAACACCTTATGACCTTTGGAAGGAATAAAATCAAACATTGCATATTTTCATATTTTGGTTGTCGATGTTTTATTTTGACACTGGTAAAGTAAGATTAAAAAATTTGATGCAAAATCCGATGAAGCTATCTTTCTTGGATATTCATCTTCTAGTAAAGTTTTAGAGTTTTTAATAAAAGAACTTTAGTAGTAAGAAATCAACACATGTTGTATTTAATGAGACTAATGATCTTCTATCAAGGAAGAGTAAAGGTATTGATGATGCAGGTCCTCTTGTAGAAGGGATAATGAGCTTACCCTAAAGGACTCAACAATTCAAAATAAAAAAGACATGAGGACAAATAAGAAGAAGGTAAAGAACAATAAGACAACCTCAAGATACAAATGATCTTCCAAGAGAATGGAGTTATGTTCACAACACCCTAAGAGCTAATTATTGGTGATCCTATACATGGGGTAAGAATTCACTCTTCACTTAGAGATGTTTGCAATTATTTTACATTTGTTTCATATTTTGAACCTAAAACCATAGATGAAGCTGAAAAAGACTATAATTGGATTAATGCAATGCAAGAAGAGCTTAATCAATTTGAATGAAATAATATATGGATCTTAGTATCAAGACATAAAATCATCCTATAATTGGTACTAAATGGGTATATAAAAATAAATGGATGAAAATGAAAATATAGTTAGAAATAAAGGAAGATTGGTAGCAAAGGGATATAACCAAGAGAGATAAATGATTTTGATGAAACCTTTGCTCTAGCTACTAGATTAGAAGCTATTAGCCTTTACTTGCTTATGCTTGCTTTTTGAACTTTAAGTTATTTCAAATGGATGTCAAAAGTACTTTTCTAAATGGATATATTGCTGAAGAAGTATATGTAGAACAACCTCTTGGTTTTGAAATTCATTCCTTTCCTAACCATGTGTTCAAATTGAACAAAGCTTTTATATGGACTAAAATAAGCACCTAGGACTTGGTATAAAAGGTTAAGTAAGCTTTTGCTTAATAATAATTTTTTAAGACAAAATATTAATATATCCATTTTCATTAAAAGAAATCATGATGATATTCTAATAATATAATATATATTGATGAAGAAAAAATCCTGATTTCCTGGATCAGCTTCGTTCAATCTGATTGGATCAAGAGAGATATTTCAAAAATTTCTCTCATATATCCAATATAGATCTAAGATGTTTTAGATCTAATTTATAGATCTAATAAAATAAAAATAATTAAATCTAATTTAATTTGTACCTTTTCTTGGATAATCAGATTATCCTGTGATGACTTTGTTGATTGCCTGAGGTTTAGATCTAGCCACGCAAGCGCCTGGCTCTACCGATATTCACCTAGGCTGGATCTAAAAATCTTCTTCTTCTTTTCACTTTTTCAAATATCAAATCTAGATCTGATTTGAGAGATCTTCAAAACTACTTCTGAAGATCAGTAGTCGTCTCTGCAGTGCTACCTTCTTCCTTTCTTGTCACATTTCTCTTGCCTGATCGCACCAAACTGGAGCCAAATTCCTTGGGCATAGAGAGGAGAGAGAGAACTAGAAGATGGATGGAGAAGGAGAGGGCAGCCTTGAGCATGGCTAAGAGAGAACTCTATAAAAGTTGGGTGCAGACAGGGTTTATAAAACCTTGCTGTGCCATGCAGTGCACATCATCCCGATCAATCACATTGCTTCGTGCAATCAGATCAAAATCTGATTGATGGGATGACATCACCAGATCCAATCAGATGAGAGCCCCTTCAATTCATCCTTAGGTGGTGCCAAGACTGGTCAAAGCTGAGTCTTACACACCTTCCTAAGTTAATTCAATGAAGCAACCTGGAGTCCCATCCGTATGGGACTCTAGTCGTCCTATCCATGGGTGCATGCCTCCTAAGTGTGCACCCCTCCTTTCCAATTTCTAGCAAGGGACAGCCCCTATCTGCTCTCTTATGGGTGCATGACACATGGGCAGATGTCCAAGGGTCAAAGGTCAAACGTTACTAAAGTCAAAGATAAGAATTAATAGGTGATGAAAATGGTAGGTGCTATCTCAAATTTATCTCATAAATTAAGACAACTCTTTTCTAACCTAGACAAGCTTCAGTCAGACCAAGTAAAGATACCTGAGTGACACAACATATTTGGTTCAGTTGAGACAACTTTTAATGATAGTAGAAGGAGAACGTTAGGCTCAATCGTGTGCTAGCACGATTTCGTTGAACCTAATTGAATCTAACTCAAATCAATTGAATTGGATTAGTCCAGTTGATGATATCCAGATCCAAACCATTGTTTGTGTGATCCAGTTAGGTTTAGTTCTATATGGCAATGGGATATGTCAATGATCTCTATCACAACATCATCGAAATACCTTTTAATGGATTAGAACTTTTCTATTCCAGACAACTAGAATGATCGATCATCTAAATCATTCTAATTGCTCCCAAAATCCACCAGTGACACCTAGCAGTATATGGTGACAATCCATCAAAACTGAAAATGAACCTTTCGGTGTAGCTACCTGTGTGATTAAGTTCTTCTATCTTGAGCCCCGATCAGATTTGGGTTAAGGTGAACTCGTCAAACCCTAATTTCAATCATATGATTTTTAATTATTCGATTCAAGTTTGATGTGAAAACCTTAATAGAAACCCTTTCAATTATTTCACTCTCTGCCATGGCCATGGACTTATGGACTTGATTCTCATGATCATCATAGGGCTGCTCCTCATCCACCGAGGTGGATAGATTCCATCTTGGTACAATCCAATTCCTACAATGAACATGCTACAGCCAACATACACCTCAGGATTTCGAATGGCTAGGAGATCGAGTCATGGTGTAGTCAAACTATAATACCCTCAAGGTGAACTACCGATGCACCTCAGATCAAAAAACCAGACACACCACTACAGCTTCGAGTCAATCATCGATGAGAAGGTAGACTTTCTTATGACTGCTCGAGGTGGTCATGCTCAGTGCCCTCGTTCTCTAATGAGTATCTATACTCTCGCTCTAGTGTCTCTACATCGTAGACTCAAGACTCATCTACTATAAAGAAGCGATTGTACACCAATCTTATGGATCAATCATCATCCTCATGATGATCCTACGGTCGAGAGCATTTTATGAGTTAATAAATGAAAATTCTTGTCTTAAATTTTCAACTCTTGAAAATAGAATTATCATTACCATTACTCCAGAGGATATATCAAAGACACTAAATACACATTTATGATAGAAATAACCCATTTATTTATTTATAGTCAAAATTATATTTTTATCCCTAGAAGTGTATTACAAGTGTCAGTCAATTCTGGCTTCTAGGGCATACATATCTAACAATCTTTCACTTGACCTAAAACCAATTATCTACAAATCTAAGTTCCATCTTCTCAAGGTGGGCTTCGATCTTCTACTAGCCCAACGGCTTTGTAAGTGGGTCTATTGCATTGTCTGCAGAGTCGACTCTCTTGACCTCGATGTAACCTTTCTCAAGATAATCGAAGATGAGGTGGTATCGCCGCTCGATGTGCTTGGATCTTTGATGAGACCTCAGCTCCTTAGCAAGGGCTATGGCGCCATTGTTGTCGTAGTATAGAGAGATGGCATCTGATAGCATCACTCCGATCTCTGCGGTAAACTTTTTGTACTAGAATGCCTCTTTCGCAGCTTCTGACGCAGCGATGTATTCTGCTTCCATGGTGAAATCTGCTATCACTATCTGTTTGAAACTTTTTCAACTGATAGCTCTACTATTACACACAAACAGACTCCCAGATGTCGACTTTTGATCATCTACATCAGACATAAAATTTGACTCTGTATGCCCATAGACTTGGAGTTCTCCATTACTAAAGACCAACAACATATTCTTAGTCCTTCTCAAGTACTTAATGATACATTTCATAGAAGTCCAGTGTTCTTCATCTGGATTCGACTGATATCTGCTCGTGATACTCACAGCATGGGCTATATCAAGTCATGTACATAACATGGCATACATGACGATTCTTATTGCCGAAGCATAAGGGATCTTGCTCATGCGTTCTATTTTCTCAAGTGTGCTAGGGCACATCTTCTTGGAAAGATAAATACCATGTCTGAAGGATAGTAATCCCCTCTTTGAGTTTTCCATGCTAAACCTCTTTAGCACTTCCTCTATGTACATCTTTTGTGAATATCCTAGCATCCTATTTGGTCTATCTCTATAGATCTTAATTTTCAGAATAAAGGATGCTTCTCCTAGGTCTTTCATGGAGAATTCTTTGGATAACCACATTTTAACTATGGTCAACATGGGAATATCATTCTCAATAAGGATGATATCATCCACGTATAATATGAGGAAGACAATAGCACTTCCACTGACCTTTTTGAAGACACATGGCTTCTCCTCATTTTTGATGAAATCAAATAATTTGATCACATCATTAAAATAAGTATTTCAACTCTGAGATGCTTGCTTAAGTCCATATATGGACCTTTATAGCTTGCATACCTTGTGATCAGCATCACTGGATGTGAAACCTAGCAGTTGTTCCATATAGATATCTTCCTCAAGATATCTATTTAAGAATATCGTTTTCACATCCATTTGTCATATTTCATAATTGAAATAGGCTACTACAGCAAGCAATGTACGGATAGATTTTAGCATAGCTACTGACGAAAAGGTATCCTGATAGTCAATGCCTTCACGCTGACCATAACCTTTTGCCACTAATCTAGCTTTGAATGTCTCCATATTTCCATTTGCACCAATCTTTCTCTTGTAGATCCATTTACACCCAATAGGTACTATACCTTCTGATGGATCTACCAAGGTCCAGACTTGGTTTGAGTGCATCAAGTCAATTTCTGACTTCATTGCCTCTAACCATTTCTTGGATCGATATCGATATTCGCCTCGTTATAGGTTTTGGGATCATCCATGAATCCCATTACCTACGAGGAACATTTTCTCATTTTCTCTGAAATGGTACCTAAATACCTCTCAGAAGGATAGAAAATCCTTTTCGATCTATGAGGTGGAGGAGGTAGTGATTATATTGGCTCAACCTGATCTGGTTCCATTTGGTCCTTAGCTCGTTGCTCTTATGACACTTTCTCATTAAGCTTGATCTACTTTCCAATGTCATGATCTTGAATAAACTATTTTTCAAGAAAGATGGTATGTCATCTCACAATCACATTGTGATCTTCTGGAATGTAGAAATAATATCCTAATGACTCTTTAGGATATCTTATAAATCGAGCTTTAAAGTATCTAAAGTCTAACTTGTCTGCTTGTTGTCTTTTGACATGAGCCGGACAATCTCAAATTTTGAGATGACTCAAACTTGATTTCTTACCATGCCATATCTCATATGGTGTGGTAGGAATGGATTTAGAAGAAATTCTATTCAGTAAGTATATTGCAGTTAACAAACAGTATCCCCAAAGATAATCAGGAAGGTCTGTGAAGCTCATCATGGATCAGACCATATCTAATAGGGTCTGATTCCTCCATTCTGAAACCCCGTTGAGTTGAGGTGTTTCAGGTAGAGTCCATTGAGAGACTATGCTATTTTTCTTGAGATAGTCCAGGAATTTTCGACTAAGGTATTCACCTCCTCGATCTAATCGAAGAACCTTGATGGGTTTTCCTGTTTGCTTTTCTACTTCATGTCTGAATTCTTTGAACTTTTTAAAAGCTTCAGACTTGTGTCTCATAAGATACACATACCCATACCTAGATAAATCATCGGTAAAGATTATGAAGTAGACAAAGTTGCTTCTAGCCAACACATCAAATGGGCCGCACACATTAGTATGTACTAGGGCAAGAAGATCCGTGGCCCCTTCCCCATGTCCTACAAAAGGAAGCTTAGTCATTTTGCCATGAAGATAAGATTCATAAATTGGATATGACTCGAAAGTCAATAGACTCAATAGTCTGATTTTCTCTAATTTGTTAACCCTATCTTCTGCTACATGACCTAGTCTTAGGTGCCATAGATACCAATCATTTGGACTATCCCTAGGTCATTTCATGGCATTCACATTTTGCTCGATATTAAAAATAGATACATCAATATGTAACTGATAAAGACCGTTAATAAGGAAACCACTTGCAATTTTATTCTTTTCATAAAAAATGTTACAATGGTCCTTAAGAAAACTAATTACATAGCCTTCTAGTGCTAGGCATAAAAAAGAATCAAATTCCTACTTGTTGCAGGCACATAATAACAGTTTTTTTAAAACTAAGTCTAAACCAGATGATAGTCGAAGAGAGTATGTTCCCACCACCACGGTAGCAACTTTTACTCCATTTTCGATGCATGGGATCATCTCACCATCCCTCAGCCTCCTACTATCCTCAAGACCCTACATGAAAGTGTACAAATGAGCACTAGAACCAGAGTCAAGCATCCAACTAGATGCAAAAGAAATCATAAGGTTAAACTCAATAACGAGTATATCTCCAAAAGGAACTATCTCTTTCTTATTCTCAGGATGGCCAGGTAAATAGGCAGTTTCATTCTAGTGGCTATCATTTTGCAATGGAAACACTTTCCTTTGTCAGCGGCCTTCTTTTTCAGCTCTGCCTTGTTCTCTTTCCTTCTTCCAACTTCTGCTTTTTCACAGACTACTTTTTCTTTCCAAAAGACTTTCTTTTGGAAGAAGTCCATTCCATAGCAAGCACTGAGCTTTTAGAACCTTTCATAGAAAGCTCAGCAATTACCAGCATGTTCATAAGTTCGGCCAGGGATTTTGATGTTTATGCATATGGTAGTTCATGATGAACTATCTATATGCATCGGTCAAGGATTGCAGAATTATATCATTCTGTAGATCCAGGTCCAATTTCACTTCGAGCTTCTCAAGCTCTTCCATGTCCTTGATCATCATTGAGCAATGATTTTGGACTGACTGCCCAATAACACATTTTAGCCTTGAATAGTCATTTAGTGATTTGATACTTGGCTATGCGACTCTGTTCAAACCACATCTCTTGTAGGTGAGCCAACATTTGGTGGACAGTCCTGATATCTTTATGTTGCGCTGAATGTTCATCAGACATCGAGCCCAACATGTAATATTGGCCTTATTATCTTCGTTCGTCCACTTATCAAGAGATGCTCTCTATTAAACGGATGGATGAGCTGGTATGGTGGGAGGGTCCTGGTCCAATACATGAGTTAACTTCTCGAAACCCAAATGATTTTGAAGTTTTCAAAAGCCAATCCTTGTAATTAGGTTCGGTCAGTCTATGGTGTCCAGGATTCATGCTAGTAGGTTGGATGCAGACATTTTCCTATGAGAATCAAAGTTTCTAAATTAGATTGTAATTAAAAGTTAACTAATTTACTTAAAAATTTTATTTTAAAATAATTAGCTTCCACTATTTTCTTGGATCCCTACACTCCCTCTATAGAGATGTGAAAATCTCCATGATTAATGATTTCTAGTGGGTGGTGCGATCTCACTAACTGACTCATCACCTTATCTAATAGTTATTGTGATGGATCAGTCAATGATGAACAACTCTTGTTCAATGATCTCTAATCATGGTGCACCCAAACTTGATCTCTAATTCATGAATCTCACCATGCCCGAAATATTCATCCACTCCTTAGTTAAGTCAGACCCACTATTTACATAGATTGGATTTCTAATTGAGTCTCTCACCATATCCAAAATATTGAGCCCAATCCATCCTTCAGTCCATAGCATCCAATGCCTAATAGACATGGTTGCATCTTTTCGATGCAACTGAACCACTATAACCACCCAAAAATAATAATCAACCCCGAGAAGGGCCCCATATCTACAATGGTGGAAGACCTTAGACTTAATCTTTTCTAAGGAGATTTGATTTAGGTCTCATTAAACTAGACTTGACATAGTCATAACCATTATGACTAACCTAGTGGCATGGGTTAGCTCAGATTATTGACCACCTCAGATCAAAACTAAGCCAACAAACATGGCCAGGTAAGTGAGATCGGTGGAAGGGATATGCCATTAACTCGATAAGAATGCATTCGAATTGAGTAGCTTCCAATTAAAAACCAGTCAGTTGTATCTACAAAATATACCATAGACACCAAATTATTGAGCCAGAACCAATCGGGTTAGCCTACAATCCAGACTCTAACCACTAAGTCTAATTAGGTCTTAGCTTGATTAATCACTCATGTGACTCGATCTTGACCCAGACTTAATCCTATTAGGCTGGTCAATTTAAGCACCGTTGATCCCATCTAACCAACTCTTGATTCGATTTGATCAACGGCTTAGATCTAATTAAGCTACCCAAGTCCAGACCCAATATTATGAATATGTCTTAGATCTAAAATTCTTAATTTTAGATCTAATTAATATTTCATAATCTTAATTCTTAATTAAGTTTAGGGTTCATAAATAAAATATGTAAATAAAATTCTAGGATTTCAGGATCTAGGATTTTGCAGAAAGTAAGTTCTTAATTTTTGATTAAGGATGAATGCGCAGCACCCCTATACATCATAAGAACACCCCATCGAATGGAAGAAGAGGGCATTTAAACTCTACTTTATTCCTAGGACTGGATGGCCAAGGGGAACATCTTAATCAGAAATATTCAAAACTACAAAACTAGTTAGATCTACATCATATATCTCATAGATAAAAATTGAACTAACTTTATATATATTTTGCATACATCTCATGTATCTTTTTATGCATGTTTTCAAATCTTAATTATTTTATAATTCATCTAAAAAATTAAATTTAAATTGATCACATCAAAATAAATTCTAATTTAGATAATTATGTAGAACTATTCTACAACTAATCTAATTATGCATTCATCGTATCTCATATGATCCAAAAATTAAATAATTTTATTTACTATTTTTTAGATCATTTTATAATATTTATAACATCAAAAAATAGTAAATAAATAGATCTAAAATCATAACTTAATCAAATTAAATTATGAACATGCAAGACTATGTATAGAACTATTCTATTTCACAACTAGTCATTCATCTTGTAAAACTTAGAACTAAATTATTTAATTTTAATTTTTCTAATTTTAGATCTAATCACATCTTATGTGATATCTAAAATCATCTAATTATTAAATCAAAATAAATTAAATTATATCTAAATTAATTTTTGAACCTAGCTCTGATACCAGTTGAAGGAAAAATCCTAATTTTCTGAATTAGGTTCGTTCAGATCTGATTGGATCAAAAGATATATTTTAAAAATTTCTCTCATATATATAAATCAAATTTAAGATGTTTCAAATCTAATTTTATAGATCTAATAAAATAAAATAAAAATAAATTAAATCTAATTTAATTTATACCTTTTGTTGGGTAATCAGATTACCCTATGATGATTCTGCTGATTGCCTGAGGTTCTAGATCTAGCCATGCAAGCACCTAGCCTCTACCGATATCCACTTGGGCTAGATTTGGAGATCTTCTTCTTCTTTGTCACTTCTCCAAATATCAGATCTAGATATGATTTGAAGGATCTTCAAAACTCCTTCTCAAGATCAGCAGTCGTCTCTGCAGCAGTGTTGCCTTCTTCCTTTCTTGTCACCTTTCTCTTGCCAGGATCGCACCAAACTGGAGCCCAAATTCTCTTGGCCATGGAGAGAAGAGAAAGAAATAGAAGATGGCATGGAGGAGGAAGAGGGGCAGCCTTGGGGTGTGGGCTAAGAGAGAACTCTATAAAAGTTGGGCACATATAGGGTTTATATAAACCCTGCTGCGCCATGCAGTGCCACATCATCTCGGCCAATCATGTTGCTTTGTGCAATCAGATCTGAATCTAATTGATGGGATGACATCACCTGATTCAATCAGATGAGAGACCTTCATTCATCCTTAGTGGTGCCAAGACTGATCAAAGTTGAGTCTTAGGCATTCCCAAGTTGATTCAATGAAGCAACCTGGAGTCCCATCCGTATGGGACTCCAGTCATCCCTATCCATGGGCACACGCCTCCCTAGGCATATACCCCCTCCTTTCCAATTTCTAGTAAGGAGACATGCCCCTATCTGCTCTCCTATAGGTGCATGACATATGGGTAGATATCCAAGGGTCAAAGGTTAATGTTTGACCAAAGTCAAAAGACAAGAATTAGCAGGTGACGAAAAATGATAGGTATTGTCTCAAATTTATCTCATAAATTAAGATAATGCTTTTTTGACTTGGACAAGCTCCAGTCAGACCAAGTAAAGGTACCTGAGTGAGCATAAACATATTTGGCTCAGTCAAGATAACTTTTAATGATAGTGAAGGAGAACGTTAGGCTCAATCGTGTGCTAGCACAATTTTCTTGAACCTAATTGAGTCTAATTCAAATCAATTGACCTGGGTTAGTCCAATTGATGATATCTAGATCCAAATCCTTATTTGTATGATCCAGTTGAATTTAGTTTTGTATGATAATGGGATATTTCATGATCTCTATCATCGACATCATCGAAACATCTTTCAATGGATCAGAACTTTTCTGATTCAGACAACTAGAATGATTGATCATCTAAATCATTCTAATTGCTCCCAAAATCCACCAATGACACCTAGCAGTATATGATGGTAACCTATCAAAGCTGAAAACAAACCTCTCGATGCAGGTACCTGTGTAATTAAGTTCTTCTATCTTCAGCCCCAATCAGATTAGGGTTAAGATGAACTCGTCAAACCCTAATTTCTATCATATGATTTTTAATCATTCGATTCAAGTCCGATGTGAAAACCTTAATGAAAACTCTTTCTATTATTTCACTCTGCCATAGCCATGGGCTTATGGACTTGATTCTCATGATCATCATGGGGCTGTTCTTCATCCACTGAGGTAGATAGATTTTCTCTTGGTGCAATCCAATTTCTATAATGAACATGCTATAGCCAACATACACCTCAGAATTTCGAATGGCTAGGAGATCGAGTCATGGTGTAGTCAAACTATAACATCCTCAAGGTGAACTGCCGATGCACCTCAGGTTAAAAAACCAGATACACCACATACAGCTTCGAGTCAATCATCGACGAGAAGTAGAAACTTTCTTATGACTGCTCGAGGTGGTCACGCTCCAGTGCCTCATCTCTAATGAGTACTGTACTTTCGCTCTGGTGTCCTCTACACCATAGACTCAAGACTCATCTACATAAAAAGTGCTTGTACACCAACCTTCTGGATCAATCATCATCCTCATGATGATCCTACGATCGGAGCATTTATGAGTTAATAAATAAAATTTCTTGTCTTAAATTTCAACTCTTGAAATAAGAATTATCATTACCATTAACTCAAGGGATATATCACAGACACTAAATATACATTTATGATAAAAAAAATTGTTTTTAATTATTTATAGTCAAAATTATAATTTTGCCCCTAGAAGTGTATAACCAAGTGTCAGCAATTTTTGCTTCTAGAGCCACACAATCTAACAATTGATGATATCATATTTGGGTCACTAATGAAACTCTATGTCATGACTTTGCTAAGCTCATGCAAGGAGAGTTCGAGATGAGCATGATGGGTGAACTTACAATTTTCCTGGACTTCAAATCAAAAAAATAAGAAAGGGATCCCATCACCAAAGCAAGTACACAAAAGAGCTACTAAAAGATTGGATGGAGAGCTCCAAGCTATTGGTAGCCCCATGAGCCCATCTGTAAGCTTGACAAGGATGAAGGGTGGTAAAATTGTTGATTTAAAACTTTATAGAGGCATGATTGGTTCTTTATTGTATCTACTACTAGTAGACCAGAATATCACGTTTAGTATTACTTATGTGCTCTTTTTTAATCTAATTCAAAAGAATCAAATTTAAAGCTATTAAAAAATTCTTAAATATCTAAAAGAAACTCAAACCTTAGGATTATGGTTTTCCTAAGAATTCATCTATAATTAATAGGATATTCAGATACAAACTTTGCTAGATTATAGATTAGATAAAAAAAGAACTAGTGGAACTTACCAATTTTCTAGGAGTTAACTTAATCTCATGGTTTAAGCAAAAAGTAAATTTGATGGCATTGTCTACAACTGAGGCCGAATACAATTAAGCTAGAAGTTGTTGTGCATAAATCTTATGAATTAAGCAATAACTAGAGAACTTTGGCATCAAACTCTAAAAATTTTCTTAAGATGTGATAAATTAGTTTATCAAATCTAACAAAGAATCCTTATACAACACTCAAGATCAAAACATATAGAGATAAGACATCATTTCAATAGAGAGCATATTCAAATAATGATATAATTCTTGATTATGTTGATACTGAAAATAATTTGACTGATATTTTACTAAGGCCCTAAGTGAGGATAGATTTGTAGATAGGAGAGAACTAGGAATCTTGATCCATCAGCTAAGTATCTTCTAATTCCAAGTTCTTTTTGTCTAAATTTTTTTGAACTAACTCTTGAGCCTCACCCCTCATTTTTCTATTATTAAAGCTCAAATCTACTCTTCCTATGATCCAATCTTTGGGTGGAATCCTCCCCTTAATCCAATTTTTTTAAAATTTTTCTTATTTTATTAAATTTTCAAAGCCATGGGTCGTCCCTAGGGCTGACCTAGGGCATTTTGGGTATTTTTTTAATTAAAACCTTCGAGTGACCTTATTTTGGAAAGAATTCCATCTCTTCGGCCGAACAGAGGCCGACCCTTGTCTTCTTCCATCTTTTTGTCATTCTTACTTTCCCTCAACGGCAAAAACCCACCAAATACCTCATTCGTCCATGATATCCCACCTTATCACCTCTTCAGAGATGTCCGAATCCTCTCCTTTTTCTCTTCTTTAGGTGGATTGCTAGGTTTCAAGCAAACCCTAGCCTTCTATAACGCCAGCTCTCCACCCATTTGGCTTTTCTCACCTTCGAATCTCTCCCTACTTCTTAAACCCTCTCCATTTCTTCCGTCCTCCTCAAGTCTTATTAGTTAGATTCCAAGCTTCTTTGGCTAGGAATGCCCCAAAGCATGAAGCTCCCCATAATGAAGAAAAATCACGCTACGCTTGGAGGAAAGAGAAGAGAAAGGATAGCCAGTAGTGCCCAAGCAAGCTATTGTAACCCTGGCGTATATGTGACTTGGGCAGGGTGATCTACAAATAAAGAGATAGGAAACAAACATTCGCTACGAATAATACACGTTGGGCAGGATTATGTTTGATTGTAGTAATAGTCAAGCTGCGATATTTTAATGATTGTTCTTGTGTCATATGGTACCATTAGAATAGTAAGTCGATAATCCTCGATATTTTTAAGAGTTGAAAATTTAGACAATCGAATTTTATCAATATTGCTATGCTAAACTCATCAAAAGCTCAACTGACGTCAGTAGATCATCATAAGGATGGTGATTATCTGAAAGGTTAGTAGATCATCTCCTTCTCAAAGATATATGAGTCTTGAGTCATGGTGTACAGACATTGATGAGCGAGAGCTAATAAGTAACCGTTAGAGAACGAGGGCCACTGAGGCGTCGACCACCTCGTAAGTCATAAGGAAGTTCTACAGTTCTGTCGAGACCTAGCTCGAACTATATGGTGTGTCCTGGCTTGTTAACTGAGGTGCATCGCACAGTCACCTTCGAGGTGTCTATGCCTTTGACCTACCTATGACTGCCGTCTCCTGCGCATTTAAGAATCCCTGAGGTGCTATGTTCGCGCTATAGCATGTTCATCTATAGAGGAATTGATTACAGCCAAGATGAAACTCTATCTACCTCGAGGGATGAGGAAATAAACGCCCTATGATGATCATGAGAATCAAGTCCATAAGCCCATGTGTTAGATATATGTTGCCTACATTGTAGAATCTCTAGAAATTGGCTACACTGTGTCACAATAATCTACTTCACTAGGGGAAAATTCTCGATTTTTATTCAAACACTTAACTATGATATATGGAGTATCATAGTAAATGGACCACACACACCCACTAAGTTGATTGATAGTGTGGAATCAACTAAACCTGAAAGAGAATGGGATGAGGTTGATAAGAAAATGGCTCAGCTCAACACTAAAGCCATGAATATTTTGTATTATGCATTAGATGTAAATGAATTTAATCATATTTCTATATGTATGTCAACTAAGAAAATATGGGATAGATTAGAAGTAACACATAAAGGAACCAACCAAGTCAAAGAGTCAAAAATTAATATGCTTGTACAAAAATATGAACTCTTTAAAATGGAGTATAATGAATCAATAACTAAAATATTTGCTAGATTTATAGATGTTATAAATAGTCTTAAAAGTTTTGGCAAGTTTTATTCTAACAATGACCTTATAAGGAAGATTCTTAGATCTTTACCAAGGATATGGAAAGCCAAAGTGATCGAGATTCAAGAAGCCAATAATTTGAACGTCTTGCCTTTGGAGGAGCTTCTAGGATCGCTTATGACACACGAGCTAAGCATAAAATAACATCAAAAAGAAGATGTCAAAAAGAAGAAAACAATCGCCCTTAAGTCCACTATTCAATAAGAGGAGGAATCGGATCAAATAGAAGATGATGAACAAGATGAAGAGTTAGCCCTCATTACTAGAAAGTTCAAGAGATTTTTGAAGAAAAAATAATAAGGAATGAGGAGAAGGCCACCTACAAAAGGGGAGTATAGCAAGAAGAAGGATAAGGAGCAGTCCTTTATATGCTATGAGTGTAAGAAATCGAGGCACTTTAGATCAGAATGTCCATAACTCAAAAAGGCCTCTAACAAATTCAAGAAAAAGACTATGATGGCTACATGGAGTGACAACGATGACTCAAGCTTCGAAGAAGAATCTTATGAAGAAGCCAACTCATGCCTTATGGAACATGAAAATAAGGTAAATACTGAAACTTCTTATGACATTACTTTTGAAGAACTCCAAGAAGCATTTTATGATTTACTTGATGATTTAAAGAAGTTAGGTGTAAAGAACAAAAAATTAAAATCAAAAAATCAATCCTTACTAAAAGAAAAGAAGATTATTTCAAGTGAGAAATTTGTTTTAACTTAAAAAAATTTAAACTTAAAAGATAAAATTATTAAGTTAAAATCTATGGTAAAAAAGTTTACCTTAATCTCAAACAAACTACAAATGATTCTTGAAAATCAAAAAGTATGATAAAATCGGTCTTGGCTACAATCCTTTAAAGAAATAAAAATTTTTGAAAAATATTTTTGTGAATTCATCAAGCAATAAGTTTCCAAATGTCATTTTCTTTAAATGTGGTAAAGTAGGTCATAAATCCTATACATATTTTCTAGTAAATCTAAAAATTCAAATATGAAGAAGGTATGGATTCCAAAAGAAACCATTGTGACTAATCATAAAGGATCCAAGAAAACTTGGGTACATAAAGTGAAGACTTGATTTTGTGGGTAGGTGTGTCTTGCATCCCAAGAAACAAATTGAAAATGGTATCTTAATAGCGGGTGCTCAAGATACATAACCAGTGATGAATCTCAATTCATTACACTTGATGCAAAAAATGGAGGGATGATCATCTTTAGAGACAATGGCAAAGAAAAGATCATGGTATAGATAACATTGGTATTACTTCCTCCAAATATATTGAAAATATTTTATTAGTAGATGGTCTAAAACATAATCTCTTAAGCATTAGTCAATTTTGTGACAAAGAATAAAAGTCATCTTTGAATCTTTATTATGTATTGTAACTAGTCCCAATGATGATGGCATTAAATTTATTAAGCATAGGCATGGTAATGTTTATATGGTAGATTTGAAAGATTTTTCTATGATAAACATGCAATATCTAGTAGCCATGAATACCAAAATTAATGAGACTAGTTAGCTTTGGCACTGTAAACTTGCACATATAAGCATGCATTCTTTTTCTAAACTTATTAAAAAAGAATTAGTTACCGATTTACCTAAATTAAATTTTGGAAAAGATAAAATTTGTTATGCATGCTAACTAGAAAAGCAAACAAGAGTTCCATTTAAGTTTAAAAATATAGTTTCAACTTCTAAGCCGTTGGAATTATTGCACATAGATTTATCTTAACCCACTAGAACTACTAGTTTAGGTGGCAAATGATATGGCTTTGTAATTATTGATGATTATTCACATTTCACATGGATTTTATTTTTGGCATATAAGAATGAAAATTTTTAAGTTTTCTCAAAGTTTTACCAAAAAGTTATAAATAAAAAAAAATTCAATTCATAGTATTCGAAGTGATCATGGAACCGAATTTGAAAACTAAGAGTTTGAAAAATTTTATAATAAAAAAGGCATAGACCATAATTTTTCAACACCTTAGATATCCAAATAAAATGGGATAGTAGAAAGAATAAATAGAATTCTAGAAGAAATGATACATACCATACTATATGAAAGCAATCTTCCAAGATACTTTTGGGCGGAAGCAATTAACATGGCATATTATATTTTAAATCGAGTCCTAGTTAGACCAATTTTAAAACAAACACCTTATGACCTTTGGGAAGGAATAAAATCAAACATTGCATATTTTCATATTTTTGGTTGTCGATGTTTTATTTTGAACAATGGTAAAGTAAGATTAGAAAAATTTGATGCAAAATCCGATGAAGCTATCTTTCTTGGATATTCATCTTCTAGTAAAGTTTTTAGAGTTTTTAATAAAAGAACTTTAGTAGTAGAGAAATCAACACATGTTGTATTTAATGAGACTAATGATCTTCTATCAAGGAAGAGTAAAGGTATTGATGATGCAGGTCCTCTTGTAGAAGGGATGAATGAGCTTACCCTAAAGGACTCAACAATTCAAAATAAAAAAGAACATGAGGACAAATAAGAAGAAGGTAAAGAACAATAAGAACAACCTCAAGATACAAATGATCTTCCAAGAGAATGGAGTTATGTTCACAATCACCCTAAAGAGCTAATTATTGGTGATCCTATACATGGGGTAAGAATTCACTCTTCACTTAGAGATGTTTGCAATTATTTTACATTTGTTTCATATTTTGAACCTAAAACCATAGATGAAGCTGAAAAAGACTATAATTGGATTAATGCAATGCAAGAAGAGCTTAATCAATTTGAATGAAATAATATATGGATCTTAGTATCAAGACATAAAAATCATCCTATAATTGGTACTAAATGGGTATATAAAAATAAATGGATGAAAATGAAAATATAGTTAGAAATAAAGGAAGATTGGTAGCAAAGGGATATAACCAAGAAGAGATAAATGATTTTGATGAAACCTTTGCTCTAGCTACTAGATTAGAAGCTATTAGCCTTTTACTTGCTTATGCTTGCTTTTTGAACTTTAAGTTATTTCAAATGGATGTCAAAAGTACTTTTCTAAATGGATATATTGCTGAAGAAGTATATGTAGAACAACCTCTTGGTTTTGAAATTCATTCCTTTCCTAACCATGTGTTCAAATTGAACAAAGCTTTATATGGACTAAAATAAGCACCTAGGACTTGGTATAAAAGGTTAAGTAAGCTTTTGCTTAATAATAATTTTTTAAGACAAAATATTAATATTACCATTTTCATTAAAAGAAATCATGATGATATTCTAATAATATAAATATATATTGATGAAGAAAAAATCCTGATTTCCTGGATCAGCTTCGTTCAGATCTGATTGGATCAAGAGAGATATTTCAAAAATTTCTCTCATATATCCAAATAAGATCTAAGATGTTTTAGATCTAATTTTATAGATCTAATAAAATAAAAATAAATTAAATCTAATTTAATTTGTACCTTTTCTTGGATAATCAGATTATCCTGTGATGATCTTGTTGATTGCCTGAGGTTTTAGATCTAGCCACGCAAGCGCCTGGCCTCTACCGATATTCACCTAGGCTGGATCTAAAAATCTTCTTCTTCTTTATCACTTTTTCAAATATCAAATCTAGATCTGATTTGGAGGATCTTCAAAACTACTTCTGAAGATCAGTAGTCGTCTCTGCAGTGCTACCTTCTTCCTTTCTTGTCACATTTCTCTTGCCTGAATCGCACCAAACTGGAGCCCAAATTCCCTTGGGCATAGAGAGGAGAGAGAGAACTAGAAGATGGCATGGAAGAAGGAGAGGGGCAGCCTTGAGGCATGGGCTAAGAGAGAACTCTATAAAAGTTGGGTGCAGACAGGGTTTATATAAACCTTGCTGTGCCATGCAGTGCCACATCATCCCGATCAATCACATTGCTTCGTGCAATCAGATCAAAATCTGATTGATGGGATGACATCACCAGATCCAATCAGATGAGAGCCCCTTCAATTCATCCTTAGGTGGTGCCAAGACTGGTCAAAGCTGAGTCTTACACACCTTCCTAAGTTAATTCAATGAAGCAACCTGGAGTCCCATCCGTATGGGACTCTAGTCGTCCCTATCCATGGGTGCATGCCTCCCTAGGTGTGCACCCCCTCCTTTCCAATTTCTAGCAAGGGGACAAGCCCCTATCTGCTCTCTTATGGGTGCATGACACATGGGCAGATGTCCAAGGGTCAAAGGTCAACGTTTGACTAAAGTCAAAAGATAAGAATTAATAGGTGATGGAAAATGGTAGGTGCTATCTCAAATTTATCTCATAAATTAAGACAACTCTTTTCTAACCTAGACAAGCTTCAGTCAGACCAAGTAAAGATACCTGAGTGAGCACAAACATATTTGGTTCAGTTGAGACAACTTTTAATGATAGTAGAAGGAGAACGTTAGGCTCAATCGTGTGCTAGCACGATTTCGTTGAACCTAATTGAATCTAACTCAAATCAATTGAATTGGATTAGTCCAGTTGATGATATCCAGATCCAAACCATTGTTTGTGTGATCCAGTTAGGTTTAGTTCTATATGGCAATGGGATATGTCATGATCTCTATCATCAACATCATCGAAATACCTTTTAATGGATTAGAACTTTTCTATTTCAGACAACTAGAATGATCGATCATCTAAATCATTCTAATTGCTCCCAAAATCCACCAGTGACACCTAGCAGTATATGGTGACAATCCATCAAAACTGAAAATGAACCTTTCGGTGTAGCTACCTGTGTGATTAAGTTCTTCTATCTTGAGCCCCGATCAGATTAGGGTTAAGGTGAACTCGTCAAACCCTAATTTCTATCATATGATTTTTAATCATTCGATTCAAGTTTGATGTGAAAACCTTAATAGAAACTCTTTCTATTATTTCACTCTCTGCCATGGCCATGGACTTATGGACTTGATTCTCATGATCATCATAGGGCTGCTCCTCATCCACCGAGGTAGATAGATTCCATCTTGGTGCAATCCAATTCCTACAATGAACATGCTATAGCCAACATACACCTCAGGATTTCGAATGGCTAGGAGATCGAGTCATGGTGTAGTCAAACTATAACACCCTCAAGGTGAACTACCGATGCACCTCAGGTCAAAGAACCAGACACACCACTACAGCTTCGAGTCAGTCATCGATGAGAAGGTAGACTTTCTTATGACTGCTCGAGGTGGTCATGCTCAGTGCCCTCGTTCTCTAACGAGTATCTATACTCTCGCTCTAGTGTCTCTACATCGTAGACTCAAGACTCATCTACTATAAAGAAGCGATTGTACACCAATCTTATGGATCAATCATCATCCTCATGATGATCCTACGGTCGAGAGCATTTTATGAGTTAATAAATGAAAATTCATGTCTTAAATTTTCAACTCTTGAAAATATGAATTATCATTACCATTAACTCAAGGGATGTATCACAGACACTAAATACACATTTATGATAGAAAATAACCCATTTTATTATTTATAGTCAAAATTATATTTTTATCCCTAGAAGTGTATTACAAGTGTCAGTCAATTCTGGCTTCTAGGGCATACATATCTAACAATCTTTCACTTGACCTAAAACCAATTATCTACAAATCTAAGTTCCATCTTCTCAAGGTGGGCTTCGATCTTCTACTAGCCCAACGGCTTTGTAAGTGGGTCTATTGCATTGTCTGCAGAGTCGACTCTCTTGACCTCGATGTAACCTTTCTCAAGATAATCGAAGATGAGGTGGTATCGCCGCTCGATGTGCTTGGATCTTTGATGAGACCTCAGCTCCTTAGCAAGGGCTATGGCGCCATTGTTGTCGCAGTATAGAGAGATGGCATCTGATGGCATCACTCCGATCTCTGCGGTAAACTTCTTGTACTAGAATGCCTCTTTCGCAGCTTCTGATGCAGCGATGTATTCTGCTTCCATGGTGAAATCTGCTATCACTATCTGTTTGAAACTTTTTCAACTGATAGCTCCACCATTACACACAAACAGACTCCCAGATGTCGACTTTTGATCATCTACATCAGACATAAAATTTGAGTCTGTATACCCATAGACTTGGAGTTCTCCATTACCAAAGACCAACAACATATCCTTAGTTCTTCTCAAGTACTTAAGGATACATTTCATAGAAGTCCAGTGTTCTTCATCCTGGATTCGACTGATATCTGCTCGTGACACTCACAGCATGGGCTATATCAGGTCGTGTACATAACATGGCATACATGAGGCTCCCTATTGCTGAAGCATAAGGGATCTTGCTCATGCGTTCTATTTCCTCAGGTGTGCTAGGGCACATCTTCTTGGAAAGATGAATACCATGTCTGAAGGATACTAATCCCCTCTTAGAGTTTTCCATGCTAAACCTCTTTAGCACTTCCTCTATGTACATCTTCTGTGAAAGTCCTAGCATCCTATTCGGTCTATCTCTATAGATCCTTAATTTTAGAATAAAGGATGCTTCTCCTAGGTCTTTCATGGAGAATTCTTTGGATAACCACATTTTAACTATGGTCAACATGGGAATATCATTCTCAATAAGGATGGATATCATCCACGTACAATATGAGGAAGACAATAGCACTTCCACTGACCTTTTTGAAGACACATGGTTCCTCCTCATTTTTGATGAAATCAAATAATTTGATCACATCATTAAAATAAGTATTTCCAGCTCTGAGATGCTTGCTTAAGTCCATATATGGACCTTTGCAGCTTGCATACCTTGTGATCAGCATCACTGGATGTGAAACCTAGCAGTTGTTCCATATAGATATCTTCCTCAAGATATCCATTTAAGAATATCGTTTTCACATCCATTTGTCATATTTCATAATTGAAATAGGCTACTACAGCAAGCAATGTACGGATAGATTTTAGCATAGCTACTGACGAAAAGGTATCCTGATAGTCAATGCCTTCACGCTGACCATAACCTTTTGCCACTAATCTAGCTTTGAATGTCTCCATATTTCCATTTGCACCAATCTTTCTCTTGTAGATCCATTTACACCCAATAGGTACTATACCTTCTGATGGATCTACCAAGGTCCAGACTTGGTTTGAGTGCATCAAGTCAATTTCTGACTTCATTGCCTCTAACCATTTCTTGGAGTCGATATCTGATATCGCCTCGTTATAGGTTTTGGGATCATCACCATGAATCCCATTACCTACGAGGAACATTTTCTCTATTTTCTCTGAAATGGTACCTAAATACCTCTCAGAAGGATAGAAAATCCTTTTCGATCTATGAGGTGGAGGAGGTAGTGATTATATTGGCTCAACCTGATCTGGTTCCATTTGGTCCTTAGCTCGTTGCTCTTATGACACTTTCTCATTAAGCTTGATCTACTTTCCAATGTCATGATCTTGAATAAACTATTTTTCAAGAAAGATGGTATGTCATCTCACAATCACATTGTGATCTTCTGGAATGTAGAAATAATATCCTAATGACTCTTTAGGATATCTTATAAATCGAGCTTTAAAGTATCTAAAGTCTAACTTGTCTGCTTGTTGTCTTTTGACATGAGCCGGACAATCTCAAATTTTGAGATGACTCAAACTTGATTTCTTACCATGCCATATCTCATATGGTGTGGTAGGAATGGATTTAGAAGAAATTCTATTCAGTAAGTATATTGCAGTTAACAAACAGTATCCCCAAAGATAATCAGGAAGGTCTGTGAAGCTCATCATGGATCAGACCATATCTAATAGGGTCTGATTCCTCCATTCTGAAACCCCGTTGAGTTGAGGTGTTTCAGGTGGAGTCCATTGAGAGACTATGCTATTTTTCTTGAGATAGTCCAGGAATTTTCGACTAAGGTATTCACCTCCTCGATCTGATCGAAGAACCTTAATGGGTTTTCCTGTTTGCTTTTCTACTTCATGTCTGAATTCTTTGAACTTTTTAAAAGCTTCAGACTTGTGTCTCATAAGATACACATACCCATACCTAGATAAATCATCGGTAAAGATTATGAAGTAGACAAAGTTGCCTCTAGCCAACACATCAAATGGGCCGCACACATCAGTATGTACTAGGGCAAGAAGATCCGTGGCCCTTTCCCCATGTCCTACAAAAGGAAGCTTAGTCATTTTGCCATGAAGACAAGATTCATAAATTGGATATGACTCGAAAGTCAATAGACTCAATAGTCTGATTTTCTCTAATTTGTTAACCCTATCTTCTGCTATATGACCTAGTCTTAGGTGCCATAGATACCTATCATTTGGACTATCCCTAGGTCATTTCATGGCATTCACATTTTGCTCGATATTAAAAATAGCATTCACATTTTGCTCGATATTAAAAATAGATACATCAATATGTAACTGATAAAGACCGTTAATAAGGAAACCACTTGCAATTTTATTCTTTTCATAAAAAATGTTACAATGGTCCTTAAGAAAACTAATTACATAGCCTTCTAGTGCTAGGCATAAAAAAGAAATCAAATTCCTACTTGTTGCAGGCACATAATAACAGTTTTTTAAAACTAAGTCTAAACCAGATGATAGTCGAAGAGAGTATGTTCCCACCACCACGGTAGCAACTTTTACTCCATTTTCGATGCATGGGATCATCTCACCATCCCTCAGCCTCCTACTATCCTCAAGACCCTACATGAAAGTGTACAAATGAGCACTAGAACCAGAGTCAAGCATCCAACTAGATGCAAAAGAAATCATAAGGTTAAACTCAATAACGAGTATATCTCCAAAAGGACCTATCTCTTTCTTATTCCTCAGGATGGCCAGGTAAATAGGGCAGTTTCATTTCTAGTGGCTATCATTGTTGCAATGGAAACACTTTCCTTTGTCAGCGGCCTTCTTTTTCAGCTCTGCCTTGTTCTTCTTTCCTTCTTCCAACTTCTGCTTTTTCACAGACTACTTTTTCTTTCCAAAAGACTTTCTTTTGGAAGAAGTCCATTCCATAGCAAGCACTGAGCCTTTAGAACCTTTCATAGAAAGCTCAGCAATTACCAGCATGTTCATAAGTTCGGCCAGGGAATTTTGATGTTTATGCATATGGTAGTTCATGATGAACTATCTATATGCATCGGTCAAGGATTGCAGAATTATATCATTCTGTAGATCCAGGTCCAATTTCACTTCGAGCTTCTCAAGCTCTTCCATGTCCTTGATCATCATTAGGCAATGATTTTGGACTGACTGCCCATAACACATTTTAGCCTTGAATAGTCATTTAGTGATTTGATACTTGGCTATGCGACTCTGTTCACCAAACATCTCTTGTAGGTGAGCCAACATTTGGTGGACAGTCCTGATATCTTTATGTTGGCGCTGAAGTTCATCAGACATCGAGCCCAACATGTAATATTGGCCTTATTATCTTCGTTCGTCCACTTATCAAGAGATGCTCTCTATTAAACGGATGGATGAGCTGGTATGGTGGGAGGGTCCTGGTCCAATACATGAGTTAACTTCTCGAAACCCAAAATGATTTTGAAGTTTCAAAGCCAATCCTTGTAATTAGGTTCGGTCAGTCTATGGGTGTCCAGGATTCATGCTAGTAGGTTGGATGCAGACATTTTCCTATAGAGAATCAAAGTTTCTAATTAGATATTGTAATTAAAAGTTAACTAATTTACTTAAAAATTTTATTTTAAAATAAATTAGCTTCCACTATTTTCTTGGATCCCTACACTCCCTCTATAGAGATGTGAAAATCTCCATGATTAATGATTTCTAGTGGGTGGTGCGATCTCACTAACTGACTCATCACCTTATCTAATAGTTATTGGTGATGGATCAGTCAATGAGTGAACAACTCTTGTTCAATGATTCTCTAATCATGGTGCACCCAAACTTGATCTCTAATTCATGAATCTCACCATGCCCGAAATATTGATCCACTCCTTAGTTAAGTCAGACCCACTATTTACATAGATTGGATTTCTAATTGAGTCTCTCACCATATCCAAAATATTGAGCCCAATCCATCCTTCAGTCCATAGCATCCAATGCCTAATAGACATGGTTGCATCTTTTCGATGCAACTGAACCACTATAACCAACCAAAAATAATCAACCCCGAGAAGGGCCCACATATCTACAATGGTGGAAGACCTTAGACTTAATCTTTTCTTAAGGAGATTTGATTTAGGTCTCATTAAACTAGACTTGACATAGTCATAACCATTATGACTAACCTAGTGGCATGGGTTAGCTCAGATTATTGACCACCTCAGATCAGAACTAAGCCAACAAACATGGCCAGGTAAGTGAGATCGGTGGAAGGGATATGCCATTAACTCGATAAGAATGCATTCGAATTGAGTAGCTTCCAATTAAAAACCAGTCAGTTGTATCTACAAAACTTACCTTAGACACCAAATTATTGAGCCAGAACCAATCGGGTTAGCCTACAATCCAGACTCTAACCACTAAGCCTAATTAGGTCTTAGCTTGATCGATCACTCATGTGACTCGATCTTGACCCAGACTTAATCCTATTAGGCTGGTCAATTTAAGCACCGTTGATCCCATCTAACCAACTCTTGATTCGATTTGATCAACCGCTTAGACCTAATTGAGCTACCCAAGCCCGAACCCAATATTATGAATATGTCTTAGATCTAAAATTCTTAATTTTAGATCTAATTAATATTTCATAATCTTAATTCTTAATTAAGTTTAGGGTTCATAAATAAAATATGTAAATAAAATTCTAGGATTTCAGGATCTAGGATTTTGCAGAAAGTAAGTTCTTAATTTTTGATTAAGGATGAATGCGCAGCACCCCTATACATCATAAGAACACCCCATCGAATGGAAGAAGAGGGCATTTAAACTCTACTTTATTCCTAGGACTGGATGGCCAAGGGGAACATCTTAATCAGAAATATTCAAAACTACAAAACTAGTTAGATCTACATCATATATCTCATAGATAAAAATTGATCTAACTTTATATATATTTTGCATACATCTCATGTATCTTTTTATGCATGTTTTCAGATCTTAATTATTTTATAATTCATCTAAAAAATTAAATTTAAATTGATCACATCAAAATAAATTCTAATTTAGATAATTATGTAGAACTATTCTACAACTAGTCTAATTATGCATTCATCATATCTCATATGATCCAAAAATTAAATAATTTTATTTACTATTTTTTAGATCTTATTATAATATTTATAATATCAAAAAATAGTAAATAAATAGATCTAAAATCATAACTTAATCAAATTAAATTATGAACATGCAAGACTATGTATAGAACTATTCTATTTTACAACTAGTCATGCATCTTGTAAAACTTAGATCTAAATTATTTAATTTTAATTTTTCTAATTTTAGATCTAATCACATCTTATGTGATATCTAAAATCATCTAATTATTAAATCAAAAATAAATTAAAATTATATCTAAATAATTTTTAGAACCTAGCTCTGATACCAGTTGAAGGAAAAATCCTAATTTTCTGGATTAGGTTCGTTCAGATCTGATTGGATCAAAAGATATATTTTAAAAATTTCTCTCATATATATAAATCAAATTTAAGATGTTTCAAATCTAATTTTATAGATCTAATAAAATAAAATAAAAATAAATTAAATCTAATTTAATTTATACCTTTTGTTGGGTAATCAGATTACCCTATGATGATTCTGCTGATTGCCTGAGGTTCTAGATCTAGCCATGCAAGCACCTAGCCTCTACCGATATCCACTTGGGCTAGATTTGGAGATCTTCTTCTTCTTTGTCACTTCTCCAAATATCAGATCTAGATCTGATTTGAAGGATCTTCAAAACTCCTTCTGAAGATCAGCAGTCGTCTCTGCAGCAGTGTTGCCTTCTTCCTTTCTTGTCACCTTTCTCTTGCCAGGATCGCACCAAACTGGAGCCCAAATTCTCTTGGGCATGGAGAGAAGAGAAAGAAATAGAAGATGGCATGGAGGAGGAAGAGGGGCAGCCTTGGGGTGTGGGCTAAGAGAGAACTCTATAAAAGTTGGGCACATATAGGGTTTATATAAACCCTGCTGCGCCATGCAGTGCCACATCATCTCGGCCAATCATGTTGCTTTGTGCAATCAGATCTGAATCTAATTGATGGGATGACATCACCTGATTCAATCAGATGAGAGACCCTTCAATTCATCCTTAGGTGGTGCCAAGACTGATCAAAGTTGAGTCTTAGGCACCTTCCCAAGTTGATTCAATGAAGCAACCTGGAGTCCCATCCGTATGGGACTCCAGTCATCCCTATCCATGGGCACACGCCTCCCTAGGCATATACCCCCTCCTTTCCAATTTCTAGTAAGGAGACATGCCCCTATCTGCTCTCCTATAGGTGCATGACATATGGGTAGATATCCAAGGGTCAAAGGTTAATGTTTGACCAAAGTCAAAAGACAAGAATTAGCAGGTGACGAAAAATGGCAGGTATTGTCTCAAATTTATCTCATAAATTAAGACAATGCTTTTTTGACTTGGACAAGCTCCAGTCAGACCAAGTAAAGGTACCTGAGTGAGCATAAACATATTTGGCTCAGTCAAGATAACTTTTAATGATAGTGAAGGAGAACGTTAGGCTCAATCGTGTGCTAGCACAATTTTCTTGAACCTAATTGAATCTAATTCAAATCAATTGAACTGGGTTAGTCCAATTGATGATATCTAGATCCAAATCCCTTATTTGTGTGATCCAGTTGAATTTAGTTTTGTATGGTAATGGGATATATCATGATCTCTATCATCGACATCATCGAAACATCTTTCGAATGGATCAGAACTTTTCTGATTCAGACAACTAGAATGATCGATCATCTAAATCATTCTAATTGCTCCCAAAATCCACCAGTGACACCTAGCAGTATATGGTGGCAACCCATCAAAACTGAAAACAAACCTCTCGATGCAGCTACCTGTGTGATTAAGTTCTTCTATCTTGAGCCCCAATCAGATTAGGGTTAAGGTGAACTCGTCAAACCCTAATTTCTATCATATGATTTAATCATTCGATTCAAGTCCGATGTGAAAACCTTAATAGAAACTCTTTCTATTATTTCACTCTGCCATGGCCATGGGCTTATGGACTTGATTCTCATGATCATCATAGGGCTGCTCCTCATCCACCGAGGTAGATAGATTTTCTCTTGGTGCAATCCAATTCCTACAATGAACATGCTATAGCCAACATACACCTCAGGAATTTCGAATGGCTAGGAGATCGAGTCATGGTGTAGTCAAACTATAACACCCTCAAGGTGAACTGCCGATGCACCTCAGGTCAAAGAACCAGACACACCACTACAGCTTCGAGTCAGTCATCGACGAGAAGGTAGACTTTCTTATGACTACTCGAGGTGGTCACGCTCAGTGCCCTCATTCTCTAATGAGTATCTGTACTCTCGCTCTGGTGTCTCTACACCATAGACTCAAGACTCATCTACTATAAAAAAGTGATTGTACACCAACCTTCTGGATCAATCACCATCCTCATGATGATCCTACGGTCAGGAGCATTTTATGAGTTAATAAATGAAAATTCTTGTCTTAAATTTTCAACTCTTGAAAATAAGAATTATCATTACCATTAACTCAAGGGATATATCACAGACACTAAATATACATTTATGATAAAAAATAATTTATTTTATTATTTATAGTCAAAATTATAATTTTGCCCCTAGAAGTGTATTACAAGTGTCAGCCAATTTTGGCTTCTAGAGCACACATATCTAACAATTGATGATATCATATTTGGGTCTACTAATGAAACTCTATGTCATGACTTTGCTAAGCTCATGCAAGGAGAGTTCGAGATGAGCATGATGGGTGAACTTACATTTTTCCTCGGACTTCAAATCAAAAAAATAAAGAAAGGGATCTCCATCAACCAAAGCAAGTACACAAAAGAGCTACTAAAAAGATTTGGGATGGAGAGCTCCAAAGCTATTGGTAGCCCCATGAGCCCATCATGTAAGCTTGACAAGGATGAAGGGGGTAAAATTGTTGATTTAAAACTTTATAGAGGCATGATTGGTTCTTTATTGTATCTTACTACTAGTAGACCAGATATCACGTTTAGTATTTACTTATGTGCTCTTTTTTAATCTAATTCAAAAGAATCAAATTTAAATGCTATTAAAAAAATTCTTAAATATCTAAAAGAAACTCAAACCTTAGGATTATGGTTTTCTAAGAATTCATCTATTAACTTAATAGGATATTCAGATACAAACTTTGCTAGATATAGATTAGATAAAAAAAGAACTAGTGGAACTTACCAATTTCTAGGAGTTAACTTAATCTCATGGTTTAGCAAAAAGTAAAATTTGATGGCATTGTCTACAACTGAGGCCGAATACATTATAGCTAGAAGTTGTTGTGCATAAATCTTATGAATTAAGCAATAACTAGAGAACTTTGGCATCAAACTTAACAAAATTTTCTTAAGATGTGATAATATTAGTATCATAAATCTAACAAAGAATCCTATACAACACTCAAGATCAAAACATATAGAGATAAGACATCATTTCATAAGAGAGCATATTCAAAATAATGATATAATTCTTGATTATGTTGATACTGAAAAATAATTGACTGATATTTTTACTAAGGCCCTAAGTGAGGATAGATTTTGTGAGATTAGGAGAGAACTAGGAATCCTTGATCCATCAGCTTAAGTATCTTTCTAATTCCAAGTTCTTTTTGTCTAAATTTTTTTGAACTAAATCTTGAGCTCACCCCTCATTTTTCTATTATTAAAAGCTCAAATCTACTCTTCCTATGATCAATCTTATGGGTGGAATCCTTCCCCTTAATCCCAATTTTTTTTAAAATTTTTTCTTATTTTATTAAATTTTTCAAAGCCATGGGTCGTCCCTAGGGCTGACCCTAGGGCATTTTGGTATTTTTTTTATTAAAACCTTCGAGTGACCTTATTTTGGAAAGAACTTCATCTCTTCGGCCGAAAGAGGCCGACCCTTGTCTTCTTCCCATCTTTTTGTCATTCTTACTTTCCCTCAACGGCAAAAACCCACCAAATACCTCCATTCGTCCATGATCTCCCACCTTAATCACCTCTTAGAGAGTCCGAATCCTCTCCTTTTTCTCTCTTCTTTAGGTGGATTCTAGGTTTCAAGCAAACCCTAGCTTCTAAACCCAGCTCTCCCACCATTGGCTTTTCTCCTTCGAATCCTCTCCCTACCTCTTAAACCCCCTTCCATTCTTCCTCCTCTCAAGTCTTTTAGTTAGATTCAAGCTTCTTTTGCTAGGAATGGCCCCAAAGATGAAGCTCCCATAATGAAGAAAATCAGCCTACAGCTTGGAGGAAGAAGAAAGAAGAAAAAGGATAGCTCCAGCTATTAGATATGTGTGCCCTAGAAGCCAAAATTGGCTGACACCTATAATACACTTCTAGGGGCAAAATTATAATTTTGATTATAAATAATAAAATGGATTATTTTCTATCACATATGTGTATTTAGTGTCTGCAATACATCCCTTGAGTTAATAGTAATGATAATTCATATTTTTAAGAGTTGAAAATTTAAGACATGAATTTTCATTTATTAACTCATAAAAGGCTCCTGACCGTAGGATCATCATAAGGATGGTGATTGATCTGAAAGGTTAGTATATAATCACTTCTTCAAAGTATATGAGTCTTGAGTCTATGGTGTACAGACATTGAAGCGAGAGTATAAGTACTCGTTAGAGAACGAGGGCACTGAGCGTGACCACCTCGAGTAGTCATAAGGAAGTCTACCTTCTCGTCGATGACTGACTCGAAGCTATAGTGAACCTCATCGACAGTGAACTGACATGCTGGTTTTGTGTTAGATATATGTGCCCTAGAAGCCAGAATTGGCTGACACTTGTAATACACTTCTAGGGGCAAAATTATAATTTTGACTATAATTAATAAAATGGGTTATTTTCTATCACATATGTGTATTTAGTGTCTGTGATACATCCTTTGAGTTAATGGTAATGATAATTCATATTTTCAAGAGTTGAAAATTTAAGACATGAATAATCATTATTAACTCATAAACAGCTCCCGACCATAGGATCATCACGAGGATGGTGATTGATCCGGAAGGTTGGTGTACGATCGCTTCTCTTTAGTAGATGAGTCTTGAGTCTACGGTGTGGAGACACCGGAGCGAGAGTACAGGTACTCGTTAGAGAACGAGGGCACTGAGCGTGACCACCTCGAGTAGTCATTAGGGAAGTCTACCTTCTCGTCAATGACTGACTCGATGCTGCAGTAGTGTGTCTGGTTCTTTGACCTGAGATGCATCGGCAGTTCACCTTGAGGGTGTTATAGTTTGACTACACCATTACTCGGTCTCCTAGCCATATGGAACCCTGAGGTGTATGTTGGCTATAGCATGTTCATTGTAGGAACTGGATTGCATCAAGATGGGATCTATCTACCTCGGTGGTAGAGGAGCAGCCCTATGATGAATCATGAGAATCAAGTCCTGAAGCCCATGGCCATGGCAGAGTGAAATAATAGAAAGAGTTTCTATTTAGATTTTCACATTGGACTCGAATCGAATGATTACATCATATGACAGAGACTAGGGTTTGACGAGTTTACCTTAACCCTAATCTGATCGGGGCTCAAGATAGAAGAACTTAATCACACAGGTAGCTGCACCAAGAGGTTCGCATTCAGCTCTGATGGGTTGCCACCATATACTGCTAGGTGTCACTGGTGGATTTTGGGAGCAATTAGAATGATTTAGATGATCGATCATTCTAGCTGTTCGAATCAGAAGAGTTCTGATCCATCGAAAGGAGTTTCGATGATGTCTATGATAGAGATCATGACATATCCCATTACCATACAGAACTGAACCTAACTGGGTCACACAAACAAGGGTTTGAATCTGGTGATCATCAATTGAACTGATCTAGTTCAATTGATCTGAATGAGATTCAATTAGGTTCAAGGAAATCGTGCTAGCACTCGATTGAACCTAACGTTCTTCTTTTACTATCATAAATAAGTTGTCCTGACTGAGCCAAAGGAGTTTGTGCTCAATCAGAGGCCTTCATATGGTCTGACTGGAGGTTGTCCAAGTCAGAGAAGGTTGTCTTATTTGTAAGACATTACCTGCCATTTTTGGTCACCTGCCATTTCTTGTTCTTTGACTTTGGTCAAAAGTCTGACCTTTGACTGGTCAAATGTTGACCATTGACACTTTGACTTTTGTCCACATGTCATGCACCTATTGGAGAGCTGGTGGGGGCCTGTCCCCCTGCCAGAACCTGGCAAGGAGGAGGGCGCACGCCACCCTAGGCGTGCGCCCAAGTTGGAGGCGCCTTGGAGTCCTTGTTGGACAAGGACTCCACCTCCCTTTTGGATTCCAATCAGAGTTCTACTAAGAATCCAGTTTGACTGGTCTTAGGCACCCTCTAAGGAGGAATCCAGGGGTCTCTATTCCAACCAATCAGATTTAGATCTGATTTCACAAAGGGTTGTGATTGGTTGAGAGGAAGAGGAGTTGGATCACAAGCTTAGGTCTATAAATAAGACCCTGCGCCCAACCCAGATTCTAATGAAATGAATTCAATAGAGATTTCCCACGCCCCAAGGCTGCCTCTCCCCTCTTCCTCCATGCCTAAACTTCTCCTCCTTCTCCTCTCCACGTCCAAAAGAGTTTTGGACTTTTGGTTGGTGCGTTCCAGATCAAAAGAAAGGCGATCAAAAGAAGAAGGCTGCACTGCTGCAAAGGACGACTGCTGATCTTCAAAAGGAGTTTTGAAGATCCTCCAGATCAGATCCAGATCTGATTTTTGGAGGTGTGATAGAGAAGAAGAGGATCTCCAGATCCAACCCGAGTGGATACCGGTAGAGGCCAGGCGCTTGCGTGGCTAGATCCAGAACCTTCCGCTGCAATCAGGATCATCTACAGGGTAATAGGATTACCCAAATCAGGTAAATTAAATTTGATTTAATTTATCTTATTTTATTTTATTTATTAAAATAATAAGAATCAGATCTGAAACATATCAAGATCTGATTGGGATCAAGAGAAAAATTTTTGAAATATATCTCTTGATCTGATCAGATCTGGACGAACCTGGACCGGGAAATCAGGATTTCCCTTCAACTGGTATCAGAGCCATGGTTCTAAAATTGTTTAGATCTGATTTTAATTTTATTTTAATTAAAAATAAAGTGATTTCAGATGTCACATGAGATGTGATCAGATCTGAAATCAGAAAAAATTAAAATTAAATGATTTGGATCTAAGATTAGAAGATATGCATGACTAGTTCTAGAATAGAATAGTTCTATAGAATAGTTTTGCATGTCTTTGATTTAATCTGATTAAATCATATTTTAGATCTTCTTATTTACTATTTTTTGATATTATAAGTGTTATAATAACATCTGATAAAATAGCAAATAAAAATTATTTAATTTTAAATATCATATGAGATATGATTGATGCATGTCTAGACTAGTTGTAGAATAGTTCTACATAATTGTCTAGATTAGAATTTATTTTGATTAGATCAATTTAAATCTAATTTTTTAGATTATTATGAGATAATTTAGATCTGAAAACATGCATGATTCGATACATGAGATGTATGCAAAATATGCCATGATTAGATCTACTTTATATATGAGATATATGATATAGATCTGATAACTGTTTTGTAGTATTGAATGTTCCTGATTAAGGCGTTCCTCTTGGCCGTCCGGTCATAAGAACGAAGAAGGGTTTAAAGGCCCTCTCTTCCCATTCGATGGGGTGTTCTTATGATGTGTAGGGGTGCTGCGTGTTCGTCCTTAATCAGAAACCCAAAACTTACTTTCTGCAAAACCCTAGATCCTGAAACCCTAGGATTTATTGTGCATATTTTGTTTATGAACCCAACTTAATTAAGAATTAAGTTTATGGAATATTAATTAGGTCTAAAATTGAGAATTTCAGATCTAAGACATATTCATAATACTGGGTTCGGGCTTGGGTAGCTCAATTAGGTCTAAGCGGTTGATCAAACCGAATCAAGAGTTGGTTAGATGGGATCAACAATGCTTAAATTGACCAGCCTAATAGGATTAAGTCTGGGTCAAGATCGAGTCACGATCAAGCAAGACCTAATTAGGCTCAGAGGTTAGAGTCTGGATTGTAGGCTAACCCAATTGGTTCTGACTCAACAATTTGGTGTCTAAGGTAAGTTTGGCACATACGACCGACTGGTTTTTAATTGGAAGCTACTCGACCTGAATGCGTTCTTGTACGAGTTAATGGCATATTCCTTCCACCGGTCTCACTTACCTGGCCATATCTGTTGACACAGTTCTGATCTGAGGTGGTCAATAATCCGAGCTAACCCATGCCACTAGGTTAGTCATAATTGTTATGACTAAGCCAAGTCTAGTTTAATGAGACCTGAATCAATTCTCCCTAAGAAAAGATTAAGTCTGAGGTCTTCCACCATTGTAGATGTGCGGGCCCTTCCCGGGGTTGATTGTTCTCGGCTGGATACAGTGGCTCAGTTGCACCGGGAAGATGCAACCATGTCTATTAGGCATTGGATGCTATGGGCTGGAGGATGAGTTGGGCTCAATATTTCGGATACGGTGAGAGACTCAATTAGGAACCCAGTCTATGCAAATGGTGGGTCTGACTTAACTAAGGAGTGGATCAATATTCCGGATACGGTGAGATTCATGAATTAGAGACCAAGTTTGGGTGCACCATGATTAGAGAATCATTGAACAAGAGTTGTTCACTCATTGGCTAACCCATCACCAATAACTGTTAGGTGAGGTGATGAGTCAGTTGGTGAGACCGCACCACCCACTAGAAATCATTAATCGCGGAGATTTTCGCATCTCTACAGAGGGAGTGTAGGGATCCGAGAAAATAGTGGGAGCTAATTTGTTTAAAAATAAAATCCCTAAACAAATTGGTCAAGTCAAAATTACAGTATCTAACTAGAATCTTTGACTCTCTACAGGAAAAATGTCTGCGTCCAACCCATTGGCACGTATCCTAGGACACACATAGACTGACTGGACCCAATTATAAAGATTGGCTCAGGAACTACAAAATTGTTTTGGGTTCAGAGAAGTTAACACCATGTTTTGGACCAGGACCCTCCCACCTTACCAGCTCCGTCCATCCACTGAACAGAGAGCGTCTCTGGAAAAATGGATTGACGAAGATAATAAGGCCAGATATTACATGTTGGGCTCGATGTCTGATGAGCTCCAGCGCCAACATGAAGATATCGGGACTGCTCGCCAAATGTTGGCTCACCTGCAGGAGATGTTTGGTGAACAGAGTCGCGCAGCCAAATATCAAGTCACGAAAATGACTTTTTAAGGCTAAGATGCGTGATGGGCAGTCAGTCCAAGATCACTGTCTGACAATGATCAAGGACATGGAAGAGCTTGAGAAGCTCGGTGTGAAGTTGGACTTGGATCTGCAGAACGATATTATTCTGCAATCCTTGACTGATGCATATGGGCAATTCATCATGAATTACCACATGCATAAACTTCAAAATTCCTTGGCCGAGTTAATGAATATGCTGGTTACCGCTGAGCTTTCTATGAAAGGTTCTAAAGGCTCAGTTCTTGCTATGGAACGGACTTCTTCCAAAAGAAAGTCTTATGGAAAGAAAAAGAAGTCTGTGAAAAAGCAAAAGGTGGAAGGATCAAAGAAGAAGAAGGCAGAACCGAAGAAGAAAGGTCCGATGGCAAAGGAAAGTGTTTCCATTGCAACAGCGACGGCCATTGGAAGCGGAACTGCCCTACTTACCTGGCCACCCTAAAGAACAAGAAGGAAGGTCCTTCTGGAGGTATGCTCGTTATTGAGTCTAACCTTACGGTTTCTTCTGCATCCAGTTGGGTGCTTGACTCTGGTTCTAGTGCTCATCTGTGCACTTCTATGCAGGGTCTTGAGGATAGCAGGAGGCTGAGGGATGGAGACATGATCCTACGCATCGGTAATGGAGCAAGAGTTGCTGCAGTAGCCGTGGGAACATACCCTCTTCGATTACCATCTGGTTTAGACTTAGTTTTAAAAGACTGTTATTATGTGCCTGCAGCTAGCAGGAATTTGATTTCTGTTTCATGCTTAGCACAAGAAGGTTATGTGATCACCTTCTTTAAGGACCATTGTAACATTCTTTATGAAAGAAATAAAATTGCAAATGGTTTCCTTATTAATGGTCTTTATCAGTTGCATATTGATGTACCTGTTTTAACTATCGAGCAAAACGTGAATGCCAAACGACCTAGGGATAGTCCAAACGACAGATATCTATGGCACCTGAGATTAGGTCATATAGCAGAAGATAGGATTAACAAATTGGAGAAAAATGGGCTATTGAGTCCATTGACTTTTGAGTCATATCCAACTTGTGAATCTTGTCTTCAAGGCAAAATGACTAAACTCCCTTTTGTTGGACATGGGGAGAGGGCCACAGATCTCCTTGCCCTAGTACATACTGATGTGTGCGGCCCATTTGATGTGCCGGCTAGAGGCAATTTTGTCTACTTCATTACCTTTACCGATGATCTGTCTAGGTATGGGTATGTGTATCTTATGAGACATAAGTCTGAAGCTTTTGAAAAGTTCAAAGAATTCAGACATGAAGTAGAAAAACAAACTGAAAAACCCATTAAGGTTCTTCGATCAGATCGAGGAGGTGAATACCTTAGCCGGGAATTCCTAGACTATCTTAAGGAAAATGGCATAGTCTCTCAATGGACTCCACCAGGAACACCTCAACTCAACGGGGTTTCAGAACGGAGAAATCGGACTCTATTGGATATGGTTCGATCCATGATGAGCTTCACAGACCTCCCTGATTTCCTTTGGGGACATTCATTATTAACTTCAATCTTATCTACTGAATAGGGTTCCCTCTAAAACCGTTCCTACCACACCGTATGAGATATGGCACGGTAAGAAACCAAGTCTGAGTCATCTCAGAATTTGGGGTTGTCCGGCTCATGTCAAAAGACAACAAGCGGACAAGTTAGAGTTTAGGTCCTTCAGAGCTCGATTCATAGGATATCCTAAAGAGTCATTAGGATACTATTTCTACATTCCAGAAGACCACAATGTGATTGTGAGTCGACATGCCATCTTTCTTGAAAAATAGTTTATTCAAGATAGCGGCATTGGAAAGCAGATTAAGCTTGATGAGAAAGTCTCACAAGCAGAACGAGCTAAGGACCAAGTGGAACCAAATCAGGTTGAGCCAATAAGAACACTACCTCCTCCACCTCGTAGATCGGAAAGAGTTTCCCGTCCCCCTGAAAGATACTTAGGTATTATTTCAGAGGACGTAGAGGAAATGTTCCTCATAGGTAATGGTGCTCATGGTGATGATCCCAAAACCTACAACGAGGCGATATCAGATATCGACTCCGAGAAATGGCTTGAGGCAATGAAGTCAGAGAATTGACTCGATGCACTCAAACCAAGTCTGGACCTTGGTAGATCCACCAGAAGGTATAGTACCTATTGGGTGTAAATGGATCTTCAAGAGAAAGATTGGTGCAGATGGGAATGTGGAGACATTCAAGGCTAGACTGGTGGCAAAAGGTTATAGTCAACGTGAAGGCATTGACTATCAGGATACCTTTTCCCCGGTAGCTATGCTAAAATCCATCCGCACATTGCTTGCCGTTGCAGCCTATTTCGATTATGAAATATGGCAAATGGACGTGAAAACGGCATTCCTAAATGGATATCTTGAGGAAGATATCTATATGGAACAGCCGCTAGGTTTCACATCCAGTGATACTGATCACAAGGTTTGCAAGCTGCAAAGGTCCATATATGGACTTAAGCAAGCATCTCGGAGCTGGAACACTCGTTTCAATGATGTGATCAAAAAGTTTGGTTTCATCAAAAATGAAGAGGAACCATGTGTTTTCAAAAGGGTCAGTGGGAGCGCTGTTGTCTTCCTCGTATTGTACGTGGATGACATCCTCCTTATTGGGAATGATATTCCCATGTTGACATCAGTCAAGATGTGGTTGTCCAAGGAATTCTCCATGAAAGACCTAGGTGAAGCATCCTTTATTCTAGGAATTAAGGTCTATAGGGATAGACCGAATAGGATGCTAGGACTTTCACAGAAGATGTACATAGAGGAAGTACTAAAGAGGTTTAGTATGGAAAACTCTAAGAGGGGATTAATACCCTTCAGACATGGTATTCATCTTTCCAAGAAGATGTGCCCCAGCACACCTGAGGAAATAGAACGCATGAGCAAGATCCCTTATGCTTCTGCAATAGGGAGCCTCATGTATGCCATGCTATGTACACGACCTGATATAGCCCATGCTGTGAGTGTCACAAGCAGATATCAGTCAAATCCAGGTGAAGAACACTGGACTTCTGTGAAATGTATCCTTAAGTACTTGAGAAGAACTAAGGATATGATGTTGGTCTTTGGTAATGGAGAACTCCAAGTTCAAGGGATACACAGACTCGGACTTCATGTCTGATATAGATGATCGAAAGTCGACATCTGGAAGTCTGTTTGTGTGCAATGGTGGAGCTGTCAGCTGGAAGAGTTCCAAGCAAACTGTGATAGCAGATTCCACCATGGAAGCAGAATATATAGCTGCATCAGAGGCTGCAAAGGAAGCATTCTGGTACAAGAAGTTTGCTGCAGAAATTGGAGTAATGCCATCAGATGCCATTCCTCTTTACTGCGACAACAATGGCGCCATAGCCCTTGCTAAGGAGCCGAGGTCTCACCAGAAGTCCAAGCACATTGAGCGGCGATATCATCTCATCCGCGATTACCTTGAGAAAGGTTACGTTGAGGTCAAGAGAGTCAACTCCGCAGATAATGTGGCAGACCCACTTACAAAGCCGTTGGGACAGCAGAAGATCGAAGCCCACCTTGAGAAGATGGGACTTAGACTTGTAGCCAATTGGCTTTAGGACAAGTGGGAGATTGTTAGATATATGTGCCCTAGAAGCCAGAATTGGCTGACACTTGTAATACACTTCTAGGGGCAAAATTATAATTTTGACTATAATCAATAAAATGGGTTATTTTCTATCACACCTATGTGTATTTAGTGTCTGTGATACATCCTTTGAGTTAATGGTAATGATAATTCATATTTTCAAGAGTTGAAAATTTAAGACATGAATAATCATTATTAACTCATAAACAGCTCCCGACCATAGGATCATCACGAGGATGGTGATTGATCCGGAAGGTTGGTGTACGATCGCTTCTCTTTAGTAGATGAGTCTTGAGTCTACGGTGTGGAGACACCGGAGCGAGAGTACAGGTACTCGTTAGAGAACGAGGGCACTGAGCGTGACCACCTCGAGTAGTCATTAGGGAAGTCTACCTTCTCGTCAATGACTGACTCGATGCTGCAGTAGTGTGTCTGGTTCTTTGACCTGAGATGCATCGGCAGTTCACCTTGAGGGTGTTATAGTTTGACTACACCATTACTCGGTCTCCTAGCCATATGGAACCCTGAGGTGTATGTTGGCTATAGCATGTTCATTGTAGGAACTGGATTGCATCAAGATGGGATCTATCTACCTCGGTGGTAGAGGAGCAGCCCTATGATAATCATGAGAATCAAGTCCTGAAGCCCATGGCCATGGCAGAGTGAAATAATAGAAAGAGTTTCTATTTAGATTTTCACATTGGACTCGAATCGAATGATTATATCATATGACAGAGACTAGGGTTTGACGAGTTTACCTTAACCCTAATCTGATCGGGGCTCAAGATAGAAGAACTTAATCACACAGGTAGCTGCACCAAGAGGTTCGCATTCAGCTCTGATGGGTTGCCACCATATACTGCTAGGTGTCACTGGTGGATTTTGGGAGCAATTAGAATGATTTAGATGATCGATCATTCTAGCTGTTCGAATCAGAAGAGTTCTGATCCATCGAAAGGAGTTTCGATGATGTCTATGATAGAGATCATGACATATCCCATTACCATACAGAACTGAACCTAACTGGGTCACACAAACAAGGGTTTGAATCTGGTGATCATCAATTGAACTGATCTAGTTCAATTGATCTGAATGAGATTCAATTAGGTTCAAGGAAATCGTGCTAGCACTCGATTGAACCTAACGTTCTTCTTTTACTATCACAAATAAGTTGTCCTGACTGAGCCAAAGGAGTTTGTGCTCAATCAGAGGCCTTCATATGGTCTGAACTGGAGGTTGTCCAAGTTAGAGAAGGTTGTCTTATTTTATAAGACATGACCTGCCATTTTTGGTCACCTGCCATTTTTGGTCCTTTGACTTTGGTCAAAAGTTGACCTTTGACTGGTCAAATGTTGACCATAGACACTTTGACTTTTGTCCACGTGTCACGCACCTATTGGAGAACTGGTGGGGGCCTGTCCCCCTGCCAGAACCTGGCAAGGAGGAGGGCGCACGCCACCCTAGGCGTGCGCCCAAGTTGGAGGCGCCTTGGAGTCCTTGTTGGACAAGGACTCCACCTCCCTTTTGGATTCCAATCAGAGTTCTACTAAGAATCCAGTTTGACTGGTCTTAGGCGCCCTCTAAGGAGGAATCCAGGGGTCTCTATTCCAACCAATCAGATTTAGATCTGATTTCACAAAGGGTTGTGATTGGTTGAGAGGAAGAGGAGTTGGATCACGCTTAGTCTATAAATAAGACCCTGCGCCCAACTCAGATTCTAATGAAAATGCAATTCAATAGAGATTTCCCACGCCCCAAGGCTGCCTCTCCCCTCTTCCTCCACGCCTAAACTTCTCCTCCTTCTCCTCTCCACGTCCAAAAGAGTTTTGGATTTAGGTTGGTGCGTTCCAGATCAAAAGAAAGGCGATCAAAAGAAGAAGGCTGCACTGCTGCAAAGGACGACTGCTGATCTTCAAAAGGAGTTTTGAAGATCCTCCAGATCAGATCCAGATCTGATTTTTGGAGGTGTGATAGAGAAGAAGAGGATCTCCAGATCCAACCCGAGTGGATACCGGTAGAGGCCAGGCGCTTGCGTGGCTAGATCCAGAACCTTCCGCTGCAATCAGGATCATCTACAGGGTAATAGGATTACCCAAATCAGGTAAATTAAATTTGATTTAATTTATCTTATTTTATTTTATTTATTAAAATAATAAGAATCAGATCTGAAACATATCAAGATCTGATTGGGATCAAGAGAAAAATTTTTGAAATATATCTCTTGCACATGGGTAGATGTCCAAGGATCAAGGTCAATATTTAACCAAAGTCAAAGGATAAGAATTAACAGGTGATGAAAAATGGTAGGTATTATCTCAAATTTATCTCATAAATTAAGACAACCCTTTTCTAACCTGGACAAGCTCCAGTCAAACCAGGTAAAGGTACCTGAGTGAGCATAAGCACATTTGGCTCAGTCGAGACAACTTCAAATGATAATAGAAGGAGAATGTTAGGCTCAATCATGTGCTAGCATGATTTCCTTAAACCTAATTGAATCTAATTCAAATCAATTGAATTGGGTTAGTCCAATTGATGATATCCAAATTCAAACCCTTATTTCTGTGATCCAGTTAGGTTCAGTTCTGTATGGTAATGGGATATGTCGTGATCTCCATCATCAACATCATCAAAACTTCTTTCGATGGATCAGAACTCTTCTGATTCAGACAACTGGAATGATCGATCATCTAAATCATTCTAATTGCTTCCAAAATCCACCAGTGATACCTAACAATATATGGTGGCAACCCATCAAAATTGAAAAAGAACCTCTCGGTGCAGCTACTTGTATGATTAAGTTCTTCTATCTTGAGCTCCAATCAGATTAGGGTTAAGATGAACTCGTCAAACCCTAATTTCTATCATATGATTTAATCATTTGATTCAAGTCCGATGTGAAAATCTTAATAGAAACTCTTTCTATT
The DNA here is from genome assembly GCA_006176705.1 of Cocos nucifera. NCBI lineage: Eukaryota > Viridiplantae > Streptophyta > Magnoliopsida > Arecales > Arecaceae > Cocos > Cocos nucifera. Next base: position 36,515 of record QRFJ01001888.1, on the reverse strand, counting down.
ATTTCACTCTCTGCCATGACCATGGTGAAGGAAAATCCTGATTTCCCGGTCCAGGTTCGTCCAGATCTGATTAGATCAAGAGATATATTTCAAAAATTTTCTCTTGATCTCAATCAGATCTTGATATGTTTCAGATCTGATTCTTATTATTTTAATAAATAAAATAAAAGAAGATAAATTAAATCAAATTCAATTTACCTGATTTGGGTAATCCTATTACCCTGTAGATGATCCTGATTGCAGCGGAAGGTTCTGGATCTTAGCCACGCAAGCGCCTGGCCTCTACTGGTATCCACTCGGGTTGGATTTGGAGAACCTCTTCTTCTCTATCACACCTCCAAAAATCAGATCTGGATCTGATCTGGAGGATCTTCAAAACTCTTTTGAAGATCTGCAGTCGTCCTTTTGCAGCAGCGCAGCCTTCTTTGCTTTTGATCGCCTTCTTGATCTGAATCAACCAAACTAAGTCCAAAACACCTTTTGGACGTGGAGAGCAAGAGGAGAAGAGACTATGGCATGGAGAAGGAGGGGAGAGGCAGCCTTGGGGCGTGGGAAATCTCTATTGAATTCACTTTTCACTTAGGATTAGGGTTGGGCGCAGGGTCTTATTTATAGAACTCTTGTGATCCAACTCCTCTTCCTCTCAACCAATTCAAAACCTTTGTGAAATCAGATCTAAATCTGATTGGTTGGAATAGAGACCCCTGGATTCCTCCTTAGAGGGCGCCTAAGACCAGTCAAACTGGATTCTTAGTAGAACTCTGATTGGAATCCTAAAGGGAGGTGGAGTCCTTGTCCAACAAGGACTCTTAGGCGCCTCCTACTTGGGCTCACGCCACCCTTGGCGTGCGCCCTTCTCCTTGCCAGGTTCTGGCAGGGGACAAGCCCCACCAGCTCTCCAATAGGTGCATGACATGTGGTTAAAAGTCAAAGGGTGAATGGTCAACGTTTGACCAGTCAAAGGTAGACTTTTGACCAAAGTCAAAGAACAAGAAATGCAGGTGACCAAAAATGGCAGAGTTTAATGTCTTACAAATAAGACAACCTATTCTGAGTTGGACAACCTCCAGTCAGAAACATATGAAGGCCTCTGATTGAGCACAAACTCCTTTGGCTCAGTCAGGACAACTTATTTATGATAGTAAAAGAAGAACGTTTAGGTTCAATCGAGTGCTAGCACGATTTTCTTGAACCTAATTGGAATCTCATTCAGATCAATTGAACTAGATCAGTTCAATTGATGATCACCAGATTCAAACCCTTGTTTGTGTGGACCAGTTAGGTTCAGTTCTGTATGGTAATGGGATATGTCTGATCTCTATCATAGACATCATCGAAACTCCTTTCGATGGATCAGAACTCTTCTGATTCGAACAGCTAGAATGATCGATCAATCTAAATCATTCTAATTGCTCCCAAAATTCACCAGTGACACCTACAGTATATGGTGGCAACCCATCAGAGCTGAATGCGAACCTCTT
>QRFJ01001888.1:0-35009 GCA_006176705.1 Cocos nucifera | reverse complement strand
AATGCACTTATTGGAGAGCAGATAGAGGCTTGTCCCCTCACTAGAATTTGGAAAGAAGGGGGTGCATGCCTAGGATGGCATGTGCCCATGGATAGGGACGCTTAGAGTCCCATACGGATGGGACTCCAGGTTGCTTCTTGGATTCAAACTAGGTGACCCTTACCTATAGACTTTAACCAGTCTAAGACACCATCTAAGCATGAATCTATAGGGCTCTCATCTGATTGGATCAGGTGATGTCATCCCATCAATCATCAATCAGATTTAGATCTGATTGTCATGAAAGCAACATGATTGGTCGGGATGATGCAGCACTGGATGGCGTAGTAGGATCTATAAATAAACCCTATCTGCGCCCAACCTGAAGAGAGCTTTTTCCTAGCCATGCCCAAGACTACCCCTCTCCCTCCTCCATGCTATCTTCTAATCCTCTCTCTCCTCTCCACGCCCAAGGAAAGTTTTGGGCATGAGTTTGGTGCGATTCAAGCAATCAAAAGGCGATCGAGAAAGCAAGAAGGCTAGCCCTGCTACAAGAGACGACTGCTGATCTTCAAAAGGAGTTTTGAAGATCCTCCAGATCAGATCCAGATCTGATTTTTGGAGAAAAGATAGAGAAGAAGAGGATCTCTAGATCTATTTGAGTGGATACGGTAGAGGCCAGGCGCTTGCGTGGCTAGATCCAGAACCTTCCGCAATCGGCAGGATCATCAACAGGGTAATAGGATTACCCAAATCAGGTAAATTAAATTTGATTTAATTTAATTTAATTTTTTTATTTATTAAAATAATAAGAATTAGATCTAAAAAATATCAGATCTGATTTAAATCAAGAAAAAAATTTTTGAAATATATCTCTTGATCTGATCAGATCTGAACGAACCTGGACCCGAGAAAATCAGGATTTTCCCCTTCAACTGGTATCAGAGCCATGGTTCTAAAAATTTATTTAGATTCTAATTTTAATTTTAATTAAAAATAATTGATTTTAGATGTCACATGAGATGTGATCAGATCTAAAATCAAAAAATTAAAATTAAAATTAATTGATTAGGATCTAAGATTAGAAGATATGCATGACTAGTTCTAGAATAGAATAGTTCTATAGAATAGTCTTGCATGTTCAAATTTTTAATTTGATTAAATCATATTTTAGATCTTATTTATTTACTATTTTTTGATATTATAAGTATTATAATAACATCTAAAAAATAGAAAATAAAATTATTTAATTTTATCATATGAGATATGATTGATGCATGTCTAGACTAGTTGTAGAATAGTTCTACATAAAGTTGTCTAGATTAGAATTTTATTTTGATAAGATCAATTTAAATCTAATTTTTTAGATTATTATGAGATAATTTAGATCTGAAAAATATGCATGATTCGATACATGAGATGTATGCAAAATATGCCATGAATTAGATCTAATTTGTATATGAGATATATGATATAGATCTAATTACTGTTTTGTAGTATTGTTGTATGTTCCTGATTAAGGCGTTCCTCTTGGCCGTCCGGTCATAAGAATGAAGAAGGGTTTAAAGGCCCTCTCTTCCCATTCGATGGGGTGTTCTTATGATGTGTAGGGGTGCTGCGTGTTCGTCCTTAATCAGAAACCCAAAAAAAACTTACTTTCTGCAAAACCCTAGATCCTGAAACCCTAGGATTTATTGTGCATATTTTGTTTATGAACCCTACTTAATTAAGAATTAAGTTTATGAAATATTAATTAGGTCTAAAATTGAGAATTTTCAGATCTAAGACATATTCATAATACTGGGTTCGGGCTTGGGTAGCTCAATTAGGTCTAAGCGGTTGATCAAACCGAATCAAGAGTTGGTTAGATGGGATCAACAATGCTTAAATTGACCAGCCTAATAGGATTAAGTCTGGGTCAAGATCGAGTCACGATCAAGCAAGACCTAATTAGGCTCAGAGGTTAGAGTCTGGATTGTAGGCTAACCCAATTGGTTCTGACTCAACAATTTGGTGTCTAAGGTAAGTTTGGCACATACGACCGACTGAAATTGGAAGCTACTCGACCTGAATGCGTTCTTGTACGAGTTAATGGCATATTCCTTCCACCGGTCTCACTTACCTGGCCATATCTGTTGACACAGTTCTGATCTGAGGTGGTCAATAATCCGAGCTAACCCATGCCACTAGGTTAGTCATAATTGTTATGACTAAGCCAAGTCTAGTTTAATGAGACCTGAATCAATTCTCCCTAAGAAAAGATTAAGTCTGAGGTCTTCCACCATTGTAGATGTGCGGGCCCTTCCCGGGGTTGATTGTTCTCGACTGGATACAGTGGCTCAGTTGCACCGAAAAGATGCAACCATGTCTATTAGGCATTGGATGCTATGGGCTGGAGGATGAGTTGGGCTCAATATTCTGGATACGGTGAGAGACTCAATTAGGAACCCAGTCTATGCAAATGGTGGGTCTGACTTAACTAAGGAGTGGATCAATATTCCGGATACGGTGAGATTCATGAATTAGAGACCAAGTTTGGGTGCACCATGATTAGAGAATCATTGAACAAGAGTTGTTCACTCATTGGCTAACCCATCACCAATAACTGTTAGGTGAGGTGATGAGTCAGTTGGTGAGACCGCACCACCCACTAGAAATCATTAATCATGGAGATTTTTGCATCTCTACAGAGGGAGTGTAGGGATCCGAGAAAATAGTGGGAGCTAATTTGTTTAAAAATAAAATTTCTAAATAAATTGGTCAAGTCAAAATTACAGTATCTAACTAGAATCTTTGACTCTCTACAGGAAAATGTCTGCGTCCAACCCATTGGCACGTATCCTGGACACACATAGACTGACCGGACCCAATTATAAAGATTGGCTCAGGAACTACAAAATTATTTTGGGTTCTGAGAAGTTAACCCATGTTTTGGACCAGGACCCTCCCACCTTACCAGCCCGTCCATCTGTTGAACAGAGAGCGTCTCTGGAAAAATGGATAGACGAAGATAATAAGGCCAGATATTACATGTTGGGCTCGATGTCTGATGAGCTCCAGCGCCAACATGAGGATATCGGGACTGCTCGCCAAATGTTGGCTCACCTGCAGGAGATGTTTGGTGAACAGAGTCGCGCAGCCAAATATCAAGTCACGAAATGACTTTTTAAGGCTAAGATGCGTGATGGGCAGTCAGTCCAAGATCACTGTCTGACAATGATCAAGGACATGGAAGAGCTTGAGAAGCTCGGTGTGAAGTTGGACTTGGACCTGCAGAACGATATTATTCTGCAATCCTTGACTGATGCATATGGGCAATTCATCATGAATTACCACATGCATAAACTTCAGAATTCCTTGGCCGAATTAATGAATATGCTGGTTACCGCTGAGCTTTCTATGAAAGGTTCTAAAGGCTCAGTTCTTGCTATGGAACGGACTTCTTCCAAAAGAAAGTCTTATGGAAAGAAAAAGAAGTCTGTGAAAAAGCAAAAGGTGGAAGGATCAAAGAAGAAGAAGGCAGAGCCGAAGAAGAAGGCCGATGTCAAAGGAAAGTGTTTTCCATTGCAACAGCGACGGCCATTGGAAGCGGAACTGCCCTACTTACCTGGCCACCCTGAAGAACAAGAAGGAAGGTCCTTCTGGAGGTATGCTCGTTATTGAGTCTAACCTTACGGTTTCTTCTGCATCCAGTTGGGTGCTTGACTCTGGTTCTAGTGCTCATCTGTGCACTTCTATGCAGGGTCTTGAGGATAGCAGGAGGCTGAGGGATGGAGACATGATCCTACGCATCGGTAATGGAGCAAGAGTTGCTGCAGTAGCCGTGGGAACATACCCTCTTCGATTACCATCTGGTTTAGACTTAGTTTTGAAAGACTGTTATTTTGTGCCTGCAGCTAGCAGGAATTTGATTTCTGTTTCATGCTTAGCACAAGAAGGTTATGTGATCACCTTCTTTAAGGACCATTGTAACATTCTTTATGAAAGAAATAAAATTGCAAATGGTTTCCTTATTAATGGTCTTTATCAGCTACATATTGATGTACCTATTCTAACTATCGAGCAAAACGTGAATGCCAAACGACCTAGGGATAGTCCAAATGACAGATATCTATGGCACCTGAGATTAGGTCATATAGCAGAAGATAGGATCAACAAATTGGAGAAAAATGGGCTATTGAGTCCGTTGACTTCCGAGTCATATCCAACTTGTGAATCTTGTCTTCAAGGCAAAATGACTAAACTCCCTTTTGTAGGACATGGGGAGAAGGGCCACAGATCTCCTTGCCCTAGTACATACTGATGTGTGCGGCCCATTTGATGTGCCGGCTAGAGGCAATTTTGTCTACTTCATTACCTTTACCGATGATCTGTCTAGGTATGGGTATGTGTATCTTATGAGACACAAGTCTGAAGCTTTTGAAAAGTTCAAAGAATTCAGACATGAAGTAGAAAAACAAACTGAAAAAACCCATTAAGGTTCTTCGATCAGATCGAGGAGGTGAATACCTTAGCCGGGAATTCCTAGACTATCTAAAGGAAAAATGGCATAGTCTCTCAATGGACTCCACCAGGAACACCTCAACTCAACGGGGTTTCAGAATGGAGAAATCGGACTCTATTGGATATGGTTCGATCCATGATGAGCTTCACAGACCTCCCTGATTTTCTTTGGGGACACTCATTGTTAACTTCAATCTATCTACTGAATAGGGTTCCCTCTAAAATCCGTTCCTACCACACCGTATGAGATATGGCACGGTAAGAAACCAAGTCTGAGTCATCTCAGAATTTGGGGTTGTCCAGGCTCATGTCAAAAGACAACAAGCGGACAAGTTAGAGTTTAGGTCCTTTAGAGCTCGATTCATAGGATATCCTAAAGAGTCATTAGGATACTATTTCTACATTCCAGAAGACCACAATGTGATTGTGAGTCGACATGCCATCTTTCTTGAAAAATAGTTTATTCAAGACAGCGGCATTGGAAAATAGATCAAGCTTGATGAGAAAGTCTCACAAGTGGAACGAGCTAAGGACCAATTGGAACCAAATCAGGTTGAGCCAATAAGAACACTACCTCCTCCACCTCGTAGATCGGAAAGAGTTTCCCATCCCCCTGAGAGATACTTAGGTATTATTTCAGAGGAAGTAGAGAAAATGTTCCTCGTAGGTAATGGTGCTCATGGTGATGATCCCAAAACCTACAACGAGGCGATATCAGATATCGACTCCGAGAAATGGCTAGAGGCAATGCAGTCAGAAATTGACTCGATGCACTCAAACCAAGTCTGGACCTTGGTAGATCCACCAGAAGGTATAGTACCTATTGGGTGTAAATGGATCTTCAAGAGAAAGATTGGTGCAGATGGGAATGTGGAGACATTCAAGGCTAGACTAGTGGCAAAAGGTTATAGTCAACGCGAAGGCATTGACTATCAGGATACCTTTTCCCCAGTGGCTATGCTAAAATCCATCCGCACATTGCTTGCCGTTGCAGCCTATTTCGATTATGAAATATGGCAAATGGACGTGAAAACGGCATTCCTAAATGGATATCTTGAGGAAGATATCTATATGGAACAGCCGCTAGGTTTCACATCCAGTGATACTGATCACAAGGTTTGCAAGCTGCAAAGGTCCATATATGGACTTAAGCAAGCATCTCGGAGCTGGAACACTCGTTTCAATGATGTGATCAAAAAGTTTGGTTTCATCAAAAATGAAGAGGAACCATGTGTTTTCAAAAAGGTCAGTGGGAGCGCTGTTGTCTTCCTCGTATTGTACGTGGATGACATCCTCCTTATTGGGAATGATATTCCCATGTTGACGACAGTCAAAATGTGGTTGTCCAAGGAATTCTCCATGAAAGACCTAGGTGAAGCATCCTTTATTCTAGGAATTAAGGTCTATAGGGATAGACCGAATAGGATGCTAGGACTTTCACAGAAGATGTACATAGAGGAAGTACTAAAGAGGTTTAGTATGGAAAACTCTAAGAGGGGATTAATACCCTTCAGACATGGTATTCATCTTTCCAAGAAGATGTGCCCTAGCACACCTGAGGAAATAGAACGCATGAGCAAGATCCCTTATGCTTCTGCAATAGGGAGCCTCATGTATGCCATGCTATGTACACGACCTGATATAGCCCATGCTGTGAGTGTCACAAGCAGATATCAGTCAAATCCAGGTGAAGAACACTGGACTTCTGTGAAATGTATCCTTAAGTACTTGAGAAGAACTAAGGATATAATGTTGGTCTTTGGTAATGGAGAACTCCAAGTCCAGGGATACACAGACTCAGATTTCATGTCTGATATAGATGATCGAAAGTCGACATCTGGCAGTCTGTTTGTGTGCAATGGTGGTGCTGTCAGCTGGAAGAGTTCCAAGCAAACGTGATAGCAGATTCCACCATGGAAGCAGAATATATCGCTGCATCAGAGGCTGCGAAGGAAGCATTCTGGTACAAGAAGTTTGCTGCAGAAATCGGAGTAATGCCATCAGATGCCATTCCTCTATACTGCGACAACAATGGCGCCATAGCCCTTGCTAAGGAGCCGAGGTCTCACCAAAAATCCAAGCATATTGAGCGGCGATACCACCTCATCCGCGATTACCTCGAGAAGGGTTACGTCGAGGTCAAGAGAGTCGAACTCCACAGATAATGTGGCAGACCCACTTACAAAGCCGTTGGGCCAGCAGAAGATTCGAAGCCCACCTTGAGAAGATGGGACTTAGACTTGTAGCCAATTGGCTTTAGGACAAGTGGGAGATTGTTAGATATATGTGCCCTAGAAGCCAGAATTGGCTGACACTTGTAATACACTTCTAGGGGCAAAATTATAATTTTGACTAAAATCAATAAAATGGGTTATTTTCTATCACATATGTGTATTTAGTGTCTGTGATACATCCTTTGAGTTAATGGTAATGATAATTCATATTTTCAAGAGTTGAAAATTTAAGACATGAATAATCATTATTAACTCATAAATTGCTCCTGACCATAGGATCATCACGAGGATGGTGATTGATCCGGAAGGTTGGTGTACAATCGCTTCTCTTTAGTAGATGAGTCTTGAGTCTACGGTGTGGAGACACACGGAGCGAGAGTACAGGTACTCGTTAGAGAACGAGGGCACTGAGCGTGACCACCTCGAGTAGTCATTAGGGAGTCTACCTTCTCGTCAATGACTGACTCGATGCTGCAGTAGTGTGTCTGGTTCTTTGACCTGAGGTGCATCGGCAGTTCACCTTGAGGGTGTTATAGTTTGACTACACCATTACTCGGTCTCCTAGCCATATGGAACCCTGAGGTGTATGTTGGCTATAGCATGTTCATTGTAGGAACTGGATGGCATCAAGATGGAATCTATCTACCTCGGTGGTAGAGGAGCAGCCCTATGATAATCATGAGAATCAAGTCCAGAAGCCCATGGCCATGGCAGAGTGAAATAATAGAAAGAGTTTCTATTTAGATTTTCACATTGGACTCGAATCGAATGATTACATCATATGACAGAGACTAGGGTTTGACGAGTTTACCTTAACCCTAATCTGATCGGGGCTCAAGATAGAAGGACTGAATCACACAGGTAGCTGCACCAAGAGGTTCGCATTCAGCTCTGATGGGTTGCCACCATATACTGCTAGGTGTCACTGGTGGATTTTGGGAGCAATTAGAATGATTTAGATGATCGATCATTCTAGCTGTTCGAATCAGAAGAGTTCTGATCCATCGAAAGGAGTTTCGATGATGTCGATGATAGAGATCATGACATATCCCATTACCATACAGAACTGAACCTAACTGGGTCACACAAACAAGGGTTTGAATCTGGTGATCATCAATTGAACTGATCTAGTTCAATTGATCTGAATGAGATTCAATTAGGTTCAAGGAAATCGTGCTAGCACTCGATTGAACCTAACGTTCTTCTTTTGCTATCATAAATAAGTTGTCCTGTCTGAGCCAAAGGAGTTTGTGCTCAATCAGAGGCCTTCATATGGTCTGACTGGAGGTTGTCCAAGTCAGAAAAGGTTGTCTTATTTTGTAAGACATTACCTGCCATTTTTGGTCACCTGCCATTTCTTGTTCTTTGACTTTGGTCAAAAGTCTACCTTTGACTGGTCAAACGTTGACCATTGACACTTTTGACTTTTGACCACATGTCATGCACCTATTGGAGAGCTGGTGGGGGCCTGTCCCCCTGCCAGAACCTGGCAAGGAGGGGCGCACGCCACCCTAGGCGTGTGCCCAAGTTGGAGGCGCTAGGAGTCCCTTGTTGGACAAGGACTCCATCTCCTTTTTGGATTCCAATTAGAGAGTTCTTCTAAGAACCAACTTTGACTGGCTCCACCCTCTAAGGAGGAATCCAGGGGACTCTCTATTCCCACCAATCAGATTTAGATCTGATTTCACAAAGGGTTGTGATTGGTTGGGAAGAAGAGGAGTTGGATCACAGTTAGTCTATAAATAAACCCTATCGCCTGGAGAGCTTTTTTCCAATGCCCTGATAAGTACCATAAATTCATCAATAAAAATATTAATTTATATTAATTTTTAAGAATTATTAATCAATTTATATATAATTTTTGAGAAATTCATATTTTTATTAATTAAAAAATTAATTAAAAAATAATAAAAATTAAAAAATAAAATTTTATAATTAATGGAAAGAGCTTATTTTTTTGATCATAACAAAATATGTTTGAAGCAAAATGAAGCTAAAATAAAAAAAATATGAATTTCTAAAGAAATAAAATAAAAAAAATTTAAAAGAAAAATAACATATGGCTCAAATGGCTCAAGCTGCCATGCCACAGCAGCCGGTGCATTCAAACATGCCGAGCCAAGCCGACCAAGCCGGTGCGTCAAGCCATCCACACTAGCCAACTCAAGCCTAGAAGCCATCAGCCAGTCTACAGCATAGTGTGGACCGCCAGCTCAGCAGACACCGGTGAATCAAAGCTTGCCACGTGGTGGACCTAGACCCCTAAAGGGTTTACAGAAAATTTATCGTGGCTCATAGGATATTTTGGTCTTTTCATCTGTCAATAAAAGACACTGATTGGTTGTGGTGCATGATGTAGCCGGTCCACACGGTCCATGGAAATAGTAAATGCGCGATCATATGGTGGTGGTTGTTTGCGGTCAAGATCGGATGGTCAGCATTTTTTTTGGTTGCTAATTTCACCCGGATCGCCATCGAATGACAGCGCTTGATTCCAGCTTCCATTCGATGGTCTAAAAGGCTCTTGATGGCGATCAAACTCTTAGGCACGTGATCAACGCTCCATCAAGTGCAATCCAATGGTTTGAAATTAATCCGACTTGATCTAGGCCATTAGACATCCATTTTTGGTATTTTTGGAAGCATCGGATCACCATCCAATGGCCAGAATTAAAAGAACTCAAGAGGGCTATTTTAATCAAAATTTCACTCAGATTTCTTCCTATTTTTATGATTAAAACAACCCTTAGTCCCATATTACCTTCAGAAAAAATATTTAGCCTCCCTAGCTCTATAAAAAGGACCCCAGGCCTCCAGAAATCAACATTTTCGACCAAGGTAAAGCTTTGGTATAGGGTGAAGCCAAGCTATGGGTTAATAGTTGCTTCAAAGCAATTGGTGCCGAGGAGAAGAGAGGGGCTTGTACACCATCTTTCCACCAATGCTGATCCAAGATCATAGATCAGCCTATTTTATTTTTTTTTTATTTTATGTATTTAAATTATGAACTTTTTAATGCAATATTTACTTTTATGCTCTTTAATTTCATATTTTTTTTATAATTTAATTTTTGCACTTTAAATTATTGCTTTTTATTTTATTGCAAGTAGATGCTAAGATCTAACTAGTAGATCTTAGTACCAAGTTTAAATTCCTGCACCTTTTAATTTTCGCTTTTTATTTTTCGACTTCACTTTTGATCCCAAAATTCTTCTCTTTTCTTTTACTTTTGTAAAATCAAAGATTTCAAATCTAAAAATACTACCTTCCCTATGGATTCAATCCGACTCACTACTATCTATGGATTTTTAATTATTTTAAAAAGTCGGATTAAACTGATAAACATGGTGTCTTAACGATAATATCACGTTTCTATCAAGTTTTTGGCACTATTGCCGGAAAAGGCACAAACATTAAATTTTTGATCTCTTGGATTTTTCTGTAAATAAATTATAAATAAAATTTTTATTTTCTTATAAATATTACTTGCTAATTTTTTTTTATTATTTTACAGAAAAAGAGATTAAAGAATAAAAAGAACCAGGAGTTTTGCTTGGTGAGATCAATCCTAACCCTAGTTCTCTTTCCTTTTTATTTTATTTATTTATTTATTTTATTTTTAAATTAATTTTAAAAAAAAAATATTCATTTAAATCTAATTAAAAATCTCATGATAAGATTAGAAATCCTAACTATTTAGAGCATGCATCATATTATTTTTATTTTTATATTTATATATTTTTTTTTGGCGATTGCTGGAGGCAAGGTAAACCTTTTAGAATTCAATTAGTTGTATGCATCTAGTTTAAATTGCATAAAACCCTTTGATTGAAAACTTTTTGTGCATATTCAAATTAAACTAAATTAAGGGCACAACCCAATTAAATAAGATAAGATGGGAATTTGATCATCCTTCCTTGGCCCACAAACAACCAACCAGCATTCTACATTGACCTAAGCCTTTAATTTTAAAATCAATTAGACATCAACCCTAGGAACTCGAGCTCAATAGGACAAGGAACCCTAAGAGTTGAACCAAGTTAGGGTTAGTCAATTTGACTGGTGTCTAGAAAAGTGGTTCAGGGACGATTGGGTCCGAAGGAAGGTAATTTTTAATTGGTTCCGTTCGCTTACCTGGCCAAGCACAGTTGGTATCTAAGGCAAGCAATGTGGGGACTTCCACCGACCTTACACTTACCTGGCTAGTTGATTGGCTGATCCTATACTTGGAGGGCTTGAAGGTGATCTTAGCAGTTAGAAGCTATCTAGATCTAGGATAACCCCTAGTCAAGATTGATTGACCAACTTGATTGCTAACCAACATCAAACCTAATTAAACTTAATTCTTCTCTCTCTTCTTAGTTCTAGGACTCCTTAGGACATGTTCTTTAGAACTCTTCTTTCTTTCTTCTTCTTTCTCCTCTAAAAATAAAATAAAATAAAATAAATTAAAAATTAAATTAAACTAACTAAAAAAAATATTAAAAATGATAATTAAATTAAAATAATTTAATAAATTTAATTTTTAATATAATAAAATAATAATAATAATATATATATAATTTTAAAATATTCAAAAAAAATTTTGATCCATACATTAGGGTTACACTAATATATGCACGGTAAGAAATCATTTTTTTTGATTTAGTTGAATTTAATTGAATGGTTGATTCATATTAAACCTAATAATCAAATGGCTAATTTAAACCTAATGTCCAAAAATTAGATAAAGTTGACCTTCTTGATCAGAAATTAGATCAACTTCGAATCTTAGGTCAACAATCTCCTGAATAATTCACATCATCTTCTAATTATCAGAAGATTTGTTCAATGTATGCTAGCCCAATCCATCATGTGAGCGAATGTTCTATGACTGCACAGTTTCCACATTTTATCCAAGAACAAGTTCAAGCTGCTCAAGGATATTCCAAATTGATTAATGATCCATTTTCAAATTCATATAATTCATATTGAAGTAACTTTAATTTTTCTTGGACATCCCAACAGACTCAGGCTCAGACCCAAATTTCATCTGTGCAAAATTATCAAAATAGATTTCAATACCAAAATTATGCCTATAATAATGGTCAGTCTTGTCAGTTTATCCAACCATCATATTAGAATCAGCCCTCAGACCCACCTCCTCAATAGACCAATCTAGCCGACAATAAATTCAATTAACTTTAACAATTAATTCTAAGCCAACAACAATCAATCGCCAGGCTGGAAGCTCAAATAGGATAATTAGTTGAGTCTAACATGAGGAGAGAACTAGATCAACTACCGAACCTACCAATTTCAAACAACCCACCTAATGTCCACCAACCACCTGGACTAAGTTATCAATTTAATGTCTCACTTAAGAATCCCCAATCTGAGAATACCAAAGTAATTTCTAAACTTAAAAGCTATAGAATTCTTGTGGACCCATACCAAGATCAGGTGAGAGAGGCTAGTACTGATGCTAGCGAAAATAAAAATTTAGAGAAACATGTTAGTACTGAGACTAACCACATAAAAGAACTTGAGCCAGGAATTAGTACTGATGCTAGTTTTAGTTTAAATGAGATAGAAAAAGGAGAAAAGAGAATAGATGATTTATCCAAGACTTATAAACCTAATGTCCTATTTCCTTCAACCCTAGAAGCCGGTTCTTCTTACAAAAATCAAGAGGCATGTAATGAAATATCAATGGAGTTATTTAAGCAAGATCACATTAATTTATTTCTAAAATTAAAATCGCCTTTTGTCACCATTCAAGCATCCATTGAATCAAACTTGACTCCTAATACAAAAACTCCATTCATGAGTATTTTAGAAAAACAAATAGGAGAAATCCTTAATAAACATGGGTCTGAGAATGGGATCATAAATTATATCCCTAAAATTAATAATGAATATATCAATAATGGGATTATAAATCAACTTTCTGAGATTGGTAATCCAAAACCATTGAAATTTATCAATCCAATATTTGACATAGGATAGTAAGCTGCATTGTGTCTGGCTGAAGACGGTAAACTTAGCACTTGTTGGGAGGCAACCCAATATTTAGTTTTTATCTAATTTATCTTTTTAGTTTTTTTTTAGGATAATTTGAATAAGTTGGAGGGAGAGCTTAAATTTCTAAAGGCATGTGCTGGACCAAAATTATAGTCAGGTGTATTCTTTCATGTTCTTTATTACATCCTTTATTTTTTTTCTTCTCCATTGAGGACAATATCGATTAAGTTAGGGAGAGAAAAATAAAAATTTTAAAATTTTAAATCCTCAAAAAAGCTAGTATTTAGTATTTAGATACCTGATTATGCTTAAGAATTGAATTAAACTAAGCATTTTTAAAAGAAAATTGATGCATAGGTTAGAGAATCTGTGAGATATTAAGGAATCAAGTATTAAGAAAATTCAATAAAGAGTTAGGTCTAGAACATAAAAAGTTTTTCCTTGAAGTATTTCTAATTATTTCTACTAGCATCAAAGAAAAGTCTACTTTTTATAAGCTTGTGTAGAATAACTATATGTTTCTTCATATAATAAATTTATTTTAATAAAATAGTTTTCAAGTACTTCTCACTAAGTAACCGAGCCTCTTTGCCTAAGCAAGCATTGAGTTTCACGTCAAAAGATGGGAAGGGCAAAGAAGCTCGTTGTAAAGCTAGTCTTAACTCGTAGCCTATTTGATTCGAGCTAGTAAGCCCAAGGGGTATTCTATACCTAGTGCCCTAAAGCCAACTGATTTGGAAGTCATTGGCCCAAGACTCGCTACATGGATCAAATAGAAAGCTTAAGGAGTTAAGACACTTAATAGTGGTACAATGTTAAAAAGAAAATAAATTAAAAAAAATATATTGATTTCCTACCGAGTAATTGAGTTCCGTTGCCTAAGTAAGCAATGATATTCGCATCAAAAAGTGGGCAATATGAAAATAAAAATTAATAAATAAAGGATGGAGTAGCAATACACTTGTCTATATGAAAGTTTAGACAAATCAGAGATAAAGATGGGATAATTTAGAAAAAGTTCTAAAAAATTTAATATTTTTTACTTAATTTTTTTATTGATAAGTATTAATACCCCAATGATATATCTCATTTAAGCTCTACTGAATATCAATGGCCATTTTGGAAACTGCTTAGGTAAAATTCGAAACTCTAAAGTTAAAAGGTATTTAAAACTAAATTCTTTCTTTACTCGAGGACGAGCAAAGCTTAAGTTGGGGGGTGTGATAAGTACCATAAATTCATCAATAAAAATATTAATTTATTAATAAATTTATATTAATTTTTAAGAATTATTAATCAATTTATATATAATTTTTAAGAAATTCATATTTTATTAATTAAAAAATTAATTAAAAAAAAATAAAAATTCAAAAAATAAAATTTTATAATTAATGGAAAGAGATCATTTTTTTGATCATAGCAAAATAAGTTTGAAGCAAAACAGAGCTAAAATGGAAAAGATATGAATTTCTAAAGAAATAAAATAAAAAAATTTAAATGAAAAATAACATATGGCTCAAATGGCTCAAGCCGCCATGCCGCAGCAGCCGGCACGTTCAAACATGCTAAGCCAAGCTGACCAAGCTGGTGCACCGAGCCATCCACGCTAGTCAACTCAAGCCAAGAAGCCATCAGTCGGTCTACAGCACAGTGTGGACCGCCAGCTCAACAGACACTAACGAATCAGAGTTTGCCACGTGGTGGACCTAGACCCCTAAAGGGTTTATAGAAAATTCATCATGGCTCACAGGGCATTTTGGTCTTTTCATCTATCAATAAAAGGTGTTGATTAGTTATGGTGCATGATGTAGCCGGTCCACGCAGTCCATGGGAACAGTAAATGCGCGATCGTGCGGTGGTGGTTGTTTGCAGTCAAGATCGAACGGTCAATATTTTTTTTGGTTGCTGATTTCACTCGGATTGCCATCGGATGGTAGCGCTTGATTCTATCTTCCATCCAACGGTCCAGAAGGCTCCCGACAGCAATCAAACTCTTAGGTGCGTGATCAACGGCCTAAATTCCTCCATCAAGCGCAATCTAATGGCCAGAAATTAATCTGACTTGATTTGGGCCATTAGATGTCCAGTTTTGATATTTTTGGAAGCATCGGATCACCATCCAATGGCCAGAATTAAAAGAACTCAAGAGGGGCTATTTTAATCCAAATTTCACTTAGATTTCTTCCTATTTTCATGATTAAAACAACCCTTAGTCCCACATTGCCTCTAGAAAAATATTTAGCCTCCCTAGCTCTATAAAAAAGACCCCAAGCCTCTAGAAATCAACATCTCCGGTCAAGATAAAGCTTTGGTATAGGATGAAGCCAAGCTATGGGTTAATGGCTGCTTCAAAGCAATTGATGCCGAGAAGAAGAGTGGAGCTTCTACACCATCTTTCCACTAATGTCGATCCAAGATCAGAGATCAGCCTATTTTATTTTTTTTTATTTTATGTATTTAAATTATGAACTTTTTAATGCAATATTTATTTTTATGCTCTTTAATTTCATATTTTTTTTATAATTTAATTTCTGCACTTTAAATTATTGCTTTTTATTTTATTGCAAGTAGATGTTAAGATCTAACTAGTAGATCTTAGTACCAAGTTTAAATTTCCGCACCTTTTAATTTTTGATTTTTATTTTCCGACTTCACTTTTGATCCCAAAACTCTTCTCTTTTCTTTTTCTTTTGTAAAATCAAAGATTTCAAATCTAAAAATACTACCTTTCCTATGGATTCGACCCGACTCACTGCTATCAATGGATTTTTAATTATTTTAAGAAGTCGGATTAAACTAATAAACACGATGTCTTAACGACAACATCGCATTTCTATCATGCCCCAAGGCTGCCCCTCTCCCTCCTCCATGCCATCTTCTGATCCTCTCTCTCCTCTCCATGCCCAAGGGAAGTTGGGCACGAGTTTGGTGTGATTCAGGCAATCGAAAGGCGACGAGAAAGCAAGAAGGTAGCCCTGCTACAAGAGATAGCAGCACATCTTCAAAAGGAGTTTTGAAGATCATCCAAATCAGATCCAGATCTGATTTTTGGAGAAAAGAAAGAGAAGGAGAAGATCTCCAGATCCAGCTCGAGTGGATACCAGTAGAGGCTAGGTGCTTGCATGGCTAGGTCCAGAATCTCAGGCAATCAGCAGGATCATCAATGGATAATCGAATTACCTAATATCAAGGTAACATTAATTTAGATTTAATTTAATTTAATTTTTTTATTCATCAGATCATAAAATCAGATCTGAAAAATGTCAGATCTAATTTGGATCTAAGAGGAAATTTTTTGAAATATGCCTCTTGATCCAATCAGATTTGAACGAACCTGATCTGGGAGAATCTGATTTTCTCCTTCACCAGCAACTTCACAGACTCTGCCGCTTGCTCCTAGCCCAGTTCTAGCTCCATCATCTTCTCCCCTAAACCCGAGCAAGGTACCCCTCTCAAGCTAAAAGATAGAACCAGGAAAAAATATTGACTTTAAACTTTTTAAAAAAGAAGGGTTCACAGTAGGTTCAAAAATCAAAAAGCAGGGTTGGGAGTTTTATTGTCAGTTAAAAGAGGCTACCTATGTTGATCTGGTGAGAGAATTTTACTTGAACTTGAGATATTTTAATGGAATAATAAAATCTATGGTGAAGGATGTTGAAATTGTGCTTGATCCAGTTCAATTAGGGGAGATATTATACTTACCTTACAAAGGATACACTGAAATGAAACTTCCTAATAAGGAAGAGGGACTTCAAGTTATCTTAGGAAGTGGATTTGTAGGAAGCCTAAATAAATTAGATGCAAAACTTCTTTCTATAGAAATGAGGCTCCTACACCATATGGTCACAAAGTTGTTTGTTCCAAGGAGTGGGAGACATGATCTTCTATCTGGGAAAGACATCTGTATCATGTATCATGTGATTTCTGAGATCCCCCTGAACCTCTCTGTCCTTATGATAGAGGGTATGCATAAGACCTTAAATAGGTCTAAGGCTCACTTACCTTATGGGATGGCTCTCATGCTAGTGTTTAGGAGGTTTGAAGTGAGCTTTGAGGGAGAGGCCATCACTAGATTGTCCCATATAGATACCATCAACCGCCATACTCTACACAGAATTGATTTTTTCTAAAAGTGATGGCAGTTGGTCGAAGGGAGCTGAGAAGGAGGAAGATAGACCAGAGGAGGAAGGACCATCTTCACCTCCTCATGATCATAGAGCCTCACCAGATATACAATTTGTATCAGATCATGAGGGAGGTCCTTCAGAGTCTATGAGAAGAGATACACCTTTGTCTCAGTCTAGGAGTAAAGTAGATCCCTCTATAGTCAAACTTGCAGATGATTAGCTCTAGATGATTTCTCAGTAGGTTGCCACTATTTTGCTTGCTAGCGGGGGTACCTCGAGTTCTGCTCAGGGGAAGAGATCTCAGGTTGACCCCTTATCAATTAGTCGATGGTTCCTCATATCACTACTATTTTTCAAATGCTCTCAACCTTGTTTGCTCACTTTGAGTAGCTTGAGGGTTCTATCTTGAGGTTGACTGAGAGAGTTCTGGATCTTCAAAGGTAGGTGATGGATTTAGGACTTCCTCAGTCGAGAGAGTTTGTTTCTTTGATTTTGCCTTATCTTTTGAGAGTGATAGTCTTCGTCTTGCTTTGGAGGCAGGTATTGAGTCTTTGAGAGATGAGATCAGGAGATCCAGTGATGTTGTCTCTATAGCGATTAATTCTCTCATGCAATTTTTGTTGAGAGCAATGGGCCAGTTGGACTCCATCAAACTTATCCTCCTATCCTAGACCTTATCTTTCTTTGTTGTCGAACCTTATCATACTCCTATTCATGCCAGTTCCTCTTCTAGGGGTCGAGGCAGACGAGGCCAGAGTCATCCTCGTGGCCTTGCTCTTGATATTCCATATCACATCTCCGATTCTGATTCAAATTCTGACTCTAGTGGTTCTGGCCATTTTCATCTTTAGATCTAGTTTAGATGACCCTATGTATTTAGGCTATACCTAAAGGCCTTTGTACTTCTTGGTTTATTGTCTTATGGATGGTTGTATTTTTTGGTTATCCATGACTTTTGTATGTATTGATGGCCTATCACTTATGATTCTTAATATTTTGGCATTATGTTTTGACTACTTGTATTTTTACTTTTTATGACTCTTGTTATATTTTGAATATATATGATCTTAATTTCTATGAATGTTATTTGGATTGGTTTCTATAAATTGGCTTAGTGTGCTGTGAGCAATTATAATATCTTCTATGTTCATGGCTTATAAATACTGTATGTATTTTTGATGAACTCTTAATTCAATAATAGAACATAAGATGTTAATTGAGGGGGAGTCTTTTCTTTTTTTTTAAGAAAAATATTCTAAGATATTAATTGATGATATCAAAAAAGAGGAGTAAAGAAATAGAATTGGCAATAAACAAAACTAGCTAAAGCTATAAGCAGAATTTGGCAATGCAAATTATTCAAATGATTGGCTATAAGTAATTATCAAACTACTTTTGATGCAAATTATTCAAATGATTGGCTATAAGTAATTTTCAAACTACTCTTGATGATTGGCTATAATATTCAAGTGATGTATCTTTAAAATTTTAAAATTCTTAATTAATGCTTCATACATGTTATTTTTTTGCTTATGCTCAAATATTTTATCATCATCAAAAAAGGAGAGATTGTTGCTCTAAGAATTTATTTTAATGACTACAAAATATTTAAGAGAATTACTAATAATTTTGGCTTAGAAAAAGATCCATTATATATTTCAGATTTCATAAGAAATTTTAAGTTTATTAAAGAAAGCTTAAGAGGGGCAAAATCATAATTTCATCAAGTTGGATATCAAGAAAATCTATTTCGAAAAAAAATTGAAAAAAGGCCAACCCCTGCCAGAAAAGGCCGACTGGCATGTTGTTTTTTGACCGGCATGCTCAAAGGGGATGACTCTAAGGTCGACCCCTGGCCAGGGTCAACCTCTACTATTCTGCAAGTTAAAAATATAGATGTTGAGTTTTCTATTCAGTGCCATAGAAGTCAACCTTAGGGTTGACCCCTATGCCTGGGGACGACCCTAGGATCAACCCTTGTGATGGAAAAACTCTATAATGGCTAGTTTTTTGCTCGTTTTTGGCTGCATTTAGTGCTCATAAATAGGACTCCAATGGCTATAAATTGGGTTTGTTTACTCTCCAGCACTTATTGAAGATATAAAGGCTTTCAAAAGAAAGAAATACAAAAGAAAAATCAAGCATTCATTCAGCCCTAGTGAAAAATCCTCTTCAAGCAAAAGAAGCATTCACTTCAAGTTCAATCACCTCTCAAAAACTCATTCAAGTCTTCAATAACTTTGAGGAGAATCAAAAAAGCTTCTTCTTTTATTGTGTAAAGCATTTCTAAAGTTCCATTCACTTATTAAAAGAGCTAATATTGTGTTTCTATCATTAAAACTCTTACTCTATTTTATTGCTTTGTTTTATGTTTTGGGGGATTCCAAAATTTGGATAGGTTGATCTGAATCTTGAATCGGATTGTATTGGATTGGCTTGTATCTAAAAAATAAGTGTTCTAAATTAGGATAGCTAGGATTAGAGGGTTTCGATGTTGTATTTAGTTTGAATACAGATAGTGGATTTAAATTTCCAAGTAGGAGCCTAGGGAGTAGATGTAGGTGTACGGTTGGTATCAAACCACTATAAATCTTGATTATTTATGGTGTGTTTTCTTGCTTTCTATCTTTATTTTCCTATTTTCTTGCATACTAGCCACTTAATTCTTCACTTTGCCTAAATTACTCACAACATATTACTTGCTCATCTTTACATAATTTTTATGATTTTTAATTTACTTTAAAACTTTAAAAAACCAATTCACCCCTCTCTTGGGTTGCATAGCTAGGCAATAACTTGACTGCACCTAAAAATCTTTCATCACTAAATTAGAAATTTAAATAGTTCGGTACTAAAGTATAGTCAGTTACTTGTAAGTCATCGTGGTGATCTCCGATCTGAGGGACACTTATATCATATTCCTTTGAAGCAAGTCTTGATAGCAGAATGCTCCAGTGTGGTCATGTTCAATGCAAATATACTCCTATATCTCACCTGTATGCCATACAAGTGTTTTCACACTCTTAGGTTAAAAGAATAATCAACTTATATGGCATACAATGACCTATACTTGATATTTCTATCATCCTTATAATAGCATATCATTTGGTCATGAATAAGTTTGAGGACTAAATGATAAATTCTTCTTTATTGATTCTAATTAGTCCTAAGAACTTCATCACAACACAGAAGTTCATTAGAAGATATACACATTTATGATAAAAAAAGTCAAATAATATTTTATTAATTATCAATTCACATATATTCATATAAAATAGCTCAATCATCGATAGGTTGATAATTAGTTTTGGAACATATTTTCCAACACGAGCATGGCTCGAGGGCCCTTTCTAGAGGACTTCACTCCCAAGTCTAGGCTCCTAAGACTTGGAAGCAAAGGGAGGCAACTGTTATGGGGTCATGATGCCTCAGCCATAATTCTTGAGATCCTAAGCATTAGCCAGCGACCTCCAGATTAGAAATGTGCACCTTAACTGACCAAGCACAGTGAATCAACGATCTCCACTCACCCTAACTAGAATCATCATGCTTAGCAGAATTGATAGAACCCATCCATCATACTATTAAGAGAAATGGCTAAGTACATGCTTCCTGTAGTCACGTCAACTATCTAATCCCAAGAGACTATGTTGTAGCCATTAATGAAAGCCGCTAATCCCTATCAAGCAAATCGACATTGGCTGCCAAACTCCAAAATATTCAAGTGAAACTCCTAGAATGATGTGATTGGGAAAGGATGGAAGACCCCATTGTTTCTTCCATTTATGGCTCCATATTTGGTCTATAAATAGAAAAATAAAGGGACCCCCCAAAAGGTATGCTACCTATTCCATCACACTTTATCTCTCTCATCGGTTCCATAGTTTCCTGACTTGAGCATCAAAGGCTCTTCGCTAAAGCCAACTCAGGTAAAGGACTTATTTTGCAGGTCTCTAGCCAACTGTCCTCCTCGCTCTCCATCTTTATCCAACAACTCCAAACTAAGTCAGGATCTTATGCCAATATATAATAAAAGAAAATTGTATCATATCAATGACTAGAATATTAGGAACATCTTAGTGTTAGATGTATGCCCTAGAAGCTAGATTGGCTGACACTTATAATACTTTCTAAGGGCATAATTTATAATTTTGACTAATAAATAAAATTTGAGTTATTCTTTCAATCACATCTGTATCAATTGTGTTTATGATTCATCCATTGGGTTAATGGATATGATAACACATATTCTCAAAAGTTGAGAATTTGAGACATGTGTGATAGGTTTGCTGTGCAGGGTGGAAGCATGGATTTCAAAACAAAAACATGAAATCATATAAACCAAACCCAAACCCAAGGACCACCTCATCAGCAATTAAATCATATAACATGCATTTGTAATATAAAAAAAGTATTAGAACATACCTCTTATCGCTAAACCCTAAATTGATCCTGATCGTCGGTAGCAGTCCGTCAGGGTTTCCACCAGGTGTCCACGTGTTCACCCTCCAATGTTGATCCACATAGAGACTTGATCAAGACACCAGTACCTCTGATTTATATAATTAGAGTTCTAATAATAAGAACTTTAATTAAAAGGGCAAGACCTTCTTTAGCCTTTATGTCACCTTCCTTGCCTCTCCTTATCTATCTTTCTTTTTCTTTTATCTTCTTAATTTTTCTTCCTAATCTCTTAGTCTTAAGATGACTTCTTATCTTTATAAGAACAAGGTCTAGACAAGAGAAAGGAAGAAAGAAAATTGGGCAAAAAAAATTCTTGTAAGAAAGAAAGATAATTTTCACACACCCACGGACTCTTGGTGCACACCCTTATTTATAATGTACGTAGGGATGCCAACTAAATTTCTCACACCCTTTCCTCATCAATATCTCATGTCCCATCATCATATCTCACACCCATCTAAAAATTGCACCATTTAAAATTACGTAGACTTAGTCCAAGAGGTGCCTTAAAATAGAAGGACTCTTCGGACTAATTCTACATAGATTTTCTACTAAGAGTCGTGATGCAAAAAATAAATGGTGCCATAAATTAAAGGGCTTGGATCAGATAAGATGGCCATCTAATGGCCCTTAAAGAGACACCCATTCAGCAAGAAGGTGTGAAGATGAACTTTGAATAGTCAAAGTCCCAAGATGCGTCAAGGATGAGAGGGCGGCAAGGAGTCTTGGGCGGCAAGAATTCCTAGGCGACAAAGAATCCCTTCTTAAAATAATAATAAAGTATTTCATCTACAGAAGGACTCTTCTGTGCCTCATATCTGATATCCACATCAATATAAAAATTTATGTGACATAACAAAATAAAAAAAGTCAAAGAAGGTAGGCGCCAACTAATTTCATGCACCAAAGAATTCTTTATGCATGAAAGACTTCCCACGCATAAGAGAGAGAGACTCTCTGGCACATGGGATTCAGGTATGTGGCACCCCAACTAAAGTCCAATCAGTCTAAGTTAATTCAATTCAAGACCAAATCCTATTTGGCTCAAATCGGATCTAAATTAGCCCAAATCAAAAACCGATTTGAAACTAGGTGCTAGGATTTGCTACATATGCTAGCATGTTCATCATGCAAACATGGTCTAATCCAATTAGACCCTTAATCAACTCTCTTTGTGTGTGACCCATTTGTTAGATATATATGCTCTAGAAGCCAAAATTGGCTGACACTTGTAGTACACTTCTAGGGGCAAAATTATAATTTTGATTAATATCAATAAAATGGGTTATTTTTTATTACATATGTGTATTTAGTGTCTATGATACATCCTTTGAGTCAATGATAATGATAATTCATATTTTCAAGAGTTAAAAATTTAAGACATGAATAATCATTATTAACTCATAAAATGCTCCCAACCATAGGATCATCATGAGGATGGTGATTGATCCAGAAGGTTGGTGTACAATCGCTTCTCTTTAGTAGATGAGTCTTGAGTCTACGATGTGGAGACACTGGAGCGAGAGTATAGATACACATTAGAGAATGAGGGCACTGAATGTGACCACCTCGAGTAGTCATTAGGGAGTCTACCTTCTCGTCAATGACTGACTCGATGCTGTAGTAGTGTGTCTGGTTCTTTGACCTGAGGTGCATCGGTAGTTCACCTTGAGGGTGTTATAGTTTGACTATACCATTACTCGGTCTCCTAGCCATTCGAAATCCTGAGGTGTATGTTGGCTATAGCATGTTCATTGTAGGAACTGGATTGCATCAAGATGGAATCTATCTACCTCGGTGGTAGAGGAGCAGCCCTATGATGATCATGAGAATCAAGTCCAAAAGTCCATGGCCATGGCAGAGTGAAATAATAGAAAGAGTTTTTATTTAGATTTTCACATCGAACTCGAATCGAATGATTACATCATATGACAAAAATTAGGGTTTGACGAGTTTACCTTAACCCTAATCTGATCGGGGCTCAAGATAGAAGGACTGAATCACATAGGTAGCTACACCAAGAGGTTCGCATTCAACTCTGATGGGTTGCCACCATATACTGCTAGGTGTCATTGGTGGATTTTGGGAGCAATTAGAATGATTTAGATGATCGATCATTCTAGCTATTCGAATCAGAAGAGTTCTGATCCATCGAAAGGAGTTTTGATGATGTTGATGATAGAGATCATGACATATCCCATTACCATACAAAACTAAACCTAACTGTGTCACACAAACAAGGGTTTGAATCTGGTGATCATCAATTGAACTGATCCAGTTCAAATGATCTGAATGAGATTCAATTAGGTTCAAGAAAATCATACTAGCACTCGATTGAACCTAACGTTCTTCTTTTGCTATCATAAATAAATTGTCCTGACTGAGCCAAAGGAGTTTATGCTCAATCAGAGGCCTTCATATGATCTAACTGGAGGTTGTCCAAGTTAAAAAAGGTTGTCTTATTTTGTAAGACATTACCTGCCATTTTTGGTCACCTGCCATTTCTTATTCTTTGACTTTGGCCAAAAGTCTACCTTTGACTGGTCAAATGTTGACCATTGATACTTTGACTTTTGACCACATGTCATGCACCTATTAGAGAGCTGGCGGAGGCCTGTCCCCCTGCTAGAACCTGGCAAGAAAGAGGGCGCATGCCACCCTTGGCGTGTGCCCAAGTTGGAGGCGCCTAGGAGTCCCTGTTCGACAGGGACTCCATCTCCTTTTTGGATTCCAATTAGAGTTCTTCTAAGAACCAACTTTGACTGGTCTTAGGCACCCTCTAAGGAGGAATCCAGGGGACTCTATTCCCACCAATCATATTTAGATCTGATTTCATAAAGGGTTGCGATTGGTTGGGAAGAAGAGGAGTTGTATCATGCTTAGTCAATAAATAAGACCGTGCGCCCAACTCAAAATCAGATGATGATTGAATCACAATTCCCCACGCCCAAGGCTGCCTCTCCCCTCTTCCTCCATGCCAAACCACCTTCTCCCCTTCCTCTCCACGTCCAGAAGGAGTTTTGGATTTTTAGTTGGTGCGATCCAGATCAAAGAAAGGCGACTGAAAGCTAGAAGGCTGCACTGCTGCAAAGGACGACTGCTGATCTTGAAAAGGAGTTTTGAAGATCCTCCAGATCAGATCTAGATCTAATTTTTGAAGATATGATAGAGAAGAAGATAATCTCTAGATCCAACTCGAGTGGATACCGCTAGAGGCTAGGCACTTGCGTGGCTATATCCAGAACCTTTCGCTGCATACAGGATCATCAACGGATAATAGGATTACCCATATCAAGGTAAATTAAATTTGATTTAATTTATCTAAATTTTATTTTATTTCTAAAATAATAATAATAAGATCTAAAATATCTCAGATCTGATTAGGATCAAAGAAAAAATTTTTTGAAATGTATCTCTTGATCTGATCAGATTTGAACGAACCTGGTCCGGAAAATCAGAATTTTCCTTCAACTGGTATCGAAGCCGAGGTTCTAAAAGTGTTTAGATCTAATTTTAAATTTATTTTAATTAAAAAATAAATAATTTCAAATGTCACATGAGATGTGATCAGATCTAAAATCAGAAAAAATTAAAATTAAATGATTTGGATCTAAGATTAGGAAATATGCATGACTAGTACTAAAATAGAATAGTTCTATAGAATAGTCTTGCATGTTTTTGATTTAATCTGATTAAATTATATTTTAGATCTATTTATTTACTATTTTTTGATATTATAATGGTTATAATAAAAAATAGCAAATAAAATTATTTAATTTTAAATATCATATGAGATATGATTGATGCATGTCTAGACTAGTTGTAGAATAGTTCTACATAATTGTCTAGATTAGAATTTATTTTGATTAGATCAATTTAAATCTAATTTTTTAGATTATTATGAGATAATTTAGATCTAAAAATATGCATGATTCGATACATAAGATGTATGCAAAATATGCCATGATTAGATCTGATTTGTATATGAGATATATGATATAGATCTAAAACTATTTTGTAGTATTGCATGTTCCTGATTAAGGTGTTCCTCTTGGCCATCCGATCATAAAAATGAAGAAGGGTTTAAAGGCCCTCTCTTCCCATTCGATGGGGTGTTCTTATGATGTGTAGCGGTGCTGCGTGTTCATCCTTAATCAAAAATCCAAAACTTATTTTTTGCAAAACCCTAGATCCTGAAATCCTAGGATTTATTGTGCATATTTTGTTTATGAACCCTAGGTGGAAAGTGTTTTTATTGCAATAGTGACGACCATTGGAAGTGGAACTGCCCTACTTAACTGGCCACCCTAAAGAACAAGAAGGAAGGTCCTTCTGGAGGTATGCTCGTTATTGAGTCTAACCTTACGATTTCTTCTGCATCCAGTTGGGTGCTTGACTCTGGTTCTAGTGCTCATCTGTGCACTTCCATACAGGGTCTTGAGGATAGCAGGAGGTTGAGGGATGGAGACATGATCCTATGCATCGATAATGGAGTAAGAGTTGCTGCAGTAGCCATGGAAATATATCCTCTTTGATTACCATCTAGTTTAGACTTAGTTTTGAAAGACTGTTTTTATGTGCCTGCAGCTGGCAGGAATTTGATTTCTGTTTCATGCTTAGCAGAAGAAGGCTATGTGATTACCTTCTTTAAGGACCATTGTAACATTCTTTATGAAAGAAATAAAATTGCAAATGGTTTCCTTATTAATGGTCTTTATCAGCTACATATTGATGTACCTATTCTAACTGTCGAGCAAAACGTGAATGCCAAACAACCTAGGGATAGTCCAAATGACAGATATCTATGGCACCTGAGATTAGGTCATATAGCAGAAGATAGGATCAACAAATTGGAGAAAAATGGGCTATTGAGTCCATTGACTTCCGAGTCATATCCAACTTGTGAATCCTGTCTTCAAGGCAAAATGACTAAACTCCCTTTTGTTGGACATGGGGAGAGGGCCACAGATCTCCTTGCCCTAGTACATACTGATGTGTGCGGCCCATTTGATGTACCGGCTAGAGGTAATTTTGTCTACTTCATTATCTTTACCGATGATCTATCTAGGTATGGGTATGTGTATCTTATGAGACACAAGTCTGAAGCTTTTGAAAAGTTCAAAGAATTCAGACATGAAGTAGAAAAATAAACTGGAAAACCCATTAAGGTTCTTCGATCAGATCGAGGAGGTGAATATCTTAGTCGAGAATTCCTAGACTATCTTAAGGAAAATGGCATAGTCTCTCAATGGACTCCACCAGGAACACCTCAACTCAACGGAATTTCAGAACGGAGAAATCGGACTCTATTGGATATGGTTCGATCCATGATGAGCTTCACAGACCTCCCTGATTTCCTTTGGGGACACTCATTGTTAACTTCAATTTATCTACTGAATAGGGTTCCCTCTAAAATCGTTCCTACCACACCGTATGAGATATGGCATGGTAAGAAACCAAGTCTGAGTCATCTCAGAATTTGGGGTTGTCCGACTCATATCAAAAGACAACAAGCGGACAAGTTAGAGTTTAGGTCCTTTAGAGCTCGATTCATAGGATATCCTAAAGAGTCATTAGGATACTATTTCTACATTCCAGAAGACCACAATGTGATTGTGAGTTGACATGCCATCTTTCTTGAAAAATAGTTTATTCAAGATAGCGGCATTGGAAGGCAGATCAAGCTTGATGAGAAAGTCTCACAAGTGCAACGAGCTAAGGACCAATTGGAACCAAATCAGGTTGAGCCAATAAGAACACTACCTCCTCCACCTCATAGATCGAAAAGAGTTTCCCATCCCCCTGAGAGATACTTAGGTATTATTTCAGAGGACGTAGAGGAAATATTCCTCGTAGGCAATGGTGCTCATGGTGATGATCCCAAAACCTACAACGAGGCGATATCAGATATCGACTCCGAGAAATGGCTAGAGGCAATGCAGTCAGAAATTGACTCGATGCACTTAAACCAAGTCTGAACCTTGGTAGATCCACCAGAAGGTATAGTACCTATTGGGTGTAAATGGATCTTCAAGAGAAAGATTGGTGCAGATGGGAATGTGGAGACATTCAAGGCTAGACTAGTGGCAAAAGGTTATAGTCAATGCGAAGGCATGACTATCAGAATACCTTTTCCCCAGTGGCTATGCTAAAGTCCATCCATACATTGCTTGCCATTGCAGCTGTTAGATATATGTGCCCTAGAAGCCAGAATTGGCTGACACTTGTAATACACTTCTAGGGGCAAAATTGTAATTTTGACTAATATCAATAAATGGATTATTTTCTATCACATAAGTGTATTTAGTGTCTGTGATACATCCTTTGAGTTAATGGTAATGATAATTCATACTTTCAAGAGTTGAAAATTTAAGACATGAATAATCATTGTTAACTCATAAAATGCTCCCGACCATAGGATCATCACGAGGATGGTGATTGATCCGGAAGGTTGGTGTACAATCGCTTCTCTTTAGTAGATGAGTCTTGAGTCTACGGTGTGGAGACACCAGAGCGAGAGTACAGGTACTCGTTAGAGAATGAGGGCACTGAGCGTGACCACCTCGAGTAGTCATTAGGGAGTCTACCTTCTCGTCAATGACTGACTCGATGCTGCAGTAGTGTGTCTGGTTCTTTGACCTGAGGTGCATCGGCAGTTCACCTTGAGGGTGTTATAGTTTGACTACACCATTACTCGGTCTCCTAGCCATATGGAACCCTGAGGTGTATGTTGGCTATAGCATGTTCATTGTAGGAACTGGATGGCATCAAGATGGAATCTATCTACCTCGGTGGTAGAGGAGCAGCCCTATGATAATCATGAGAATCAAGTCCAGAAGCCCATGGCCATGGCAGAGTGAAATAATAGAAAGAGTTTCTATTTAGATTTTCACATTGGACTCGAATCGAATGATTACATCATATGACAGAAACTAGGGTTTGACGAGTTTACCTTAACCCTAATCTGATCGGGGCTCAAGATAGAAGGACTGAATCACACAGGTAGCTGCACCAAGAGGTTCGCATTCAGCTCTGATGGGTTGCCACCATATACTGCTAGGTGTCACTGGTGGATTTTGGGAGCAATTAGAATGATTTAGATGATCGATCATTCTAGCTGTTCGAATCAGAAGAGTTCTGATCCATCGAAAGGAGTTTCGATGATGTCGATGATAGAGATCATGACATATCCCATTACCATACAGAACTGAACCTAACTGGGTCACACAAACAAGGGTTTGAATCTGGTGATCATCAATTGAACTGATCTAGTTCAATTGATCTGAATGAGATTCAATTAGGTTCAAGGAAATCGTGCTAGCACTCGATTGAACCTAACGTTCTTCTTTTGCTATCATAAATAAGTTGTCCTGTCTGAGCCAAAGGAGTTTGTGCTCAATCAGAGGCCTTCATATGGTCTGACTGGAGGTTGTCCAAGTCAGAATAAGGTTGTCTTATTTTGTAAGACATTACCTGCCATTTTTGGTCACCTGCCATTTCTTGTTCTTTGACTTTGGTCAAAAGTCTACCTTTGACTGGTCAAACGTTGACCATTGACACTTTGACTTTTGACCACATGTCATGCACCTATTGGAGAGCTGGTGGGGGCCTGTCCCCCTACCAGAACCTGGCAAGGAGGAGGGCGCACGCCACCCTAGGCGTGTGCCCAAGTTGGAGGCGCCTAGGAGTCCTTGTTGGACAAGGACTCCATCTCCTTTTTGGATTCCAATTAGAGTTCTTCTAAGAACCAACTTTGACTGGTCTTAGGCACCCTCTAAGGAGGAATCCAGGGGACTCTATTCCCACCAATCAGATTTAGATCTGATTTCACAAAGGGTTGTGATTGGTTGGGAAGAAGAGGAGTTGGATCACAGCTAGTCTATAAATAAGACCCTGTACCCAACTCAGATTGACATGAGATTGAGATCAAGAGTTTCCCCATGCCCCAAGGCTGCCTCTCCCCTCCTTCTCCATGCCAAACCACCTTCTCCCCTTGCTCTCCACGTCCAAAAGGAGTTTTGGATTTTGGTTGGTGCGATTCAAGCAAGAGAAAGGCGATCAAAAGCAAGAAGGCTGCACTGCTGCAAAGGACGACTGCTGATCTTCAAAAGGAGTTTTGAAGATCCTCCAGATCAGATCCAGATCTGATTTTTGGAGATGTGATAGAGAAGAAGAGGATCTCTAGATCCAGCCCGAGTGGATACCGGTAGAGGCCAGGCGCTTGCGTGGCTAGATCCAGAACCTTCCGCTGCATACAGGATCATCAACAGGGTAATAGGATTACCCAAATCAGGTAAATTAAATTTGATTTAATTTATCTTTATTTTATTTTATTTATTAAAATAATAAGAATCAGATCTAAAATATTCTAGATCTGATATAGATCAAAGAGAAAAATTTTTTGAAATATATCTCTTGATCTGATCAGATCTGAACGAACCTGGACCGGGAAAATCAGGATTTTCCCTTCAACTGGTATCAGAGCCATGGTTCTAAAATTATTTAGATCTAATTTTAAATTTATTTTAATTAAAAAATAATTGATTTTAGATGTCACATGAGATGTGATCAGATCTAAAATCAGAAAAAATTAAAATTAAATGATTTGGATCTAAGATTAGAAGATATGCATGACTAGTTCTAGAATAGAATAGTTCTATAGAATAGTCTTGCATGTTTTTGATTTAATCTTGATTAAATCATATTTTAGATCTTTTTATTTACTATTTTTTGATATTATAAGTGTTATAATAACATCTAAAAAATAGCAAATAAAAATTATTTAATTTTTGAATATCATATGAGATGTGATTGATGCATGTCTAGACTAGTTGTAGAATAGTTCTACATAATTGTCTAGATTAGAATTTATTTTGATTAAGATCAATTTAAATCTAATTTTTAGATTATTATGAGATAATTTAGATCTAAAAATATGCATGATTTGATACATGAGATGTATGCAAAATATGCCATGATTAGATCTACTTTGTATATGAGATATATGATATAGATCTAATACTGTTTTGTAGTATTGAATGTTCCTGATTAAGGCGTTCCTCTTGGCCGTCCGGTCATAAGAACGAAGAAGGGTTTAAAGGCCCTCTCTTCCCATTCGATGGGGTGTTCTTATGATGTGTAGGGGTGCTGCGTGTTCGTCCTTAATCAGAAATCCCAAAACTTACTTTCTGCAAAACCCTAGATCCTGAAACCCTAGGATTTATTGTGCATATTTTGTTTATGAACCCTACTTAATTAAGAATTAAGTTTATGGAATATTAATTAGGTCTAAAATTGAGAATTTTAGATCTAAGACATATTCATAATACTGGGTTCGGGCTTGGGTAGCTCAATTAGGTCTAAGCGGTTGATCAAACCGAATCAAGAGTTGGTTAGATGGGATCAACAATGCTTAAATTGACCAGCCTAATAGGATTAAGTCTGGGTCAAGATCGAGTCACGATCAAGCAAGACCTAATTAGGCTCAGAGGTTAGAGTCTGGATTGTAGGCTAACCCAATTGGTTCTGACTCAACAATTTGGTGTCTAAGGTAAGTTTGGCACATACGACCGACTGGTTTTTAATTGGAAGCTACTCGACCTGAATGCATTCTTGTACGAGTTAATGGCATATTCCTTCCACCGGTCTCACTTACCTGGCCATATCTGTTGACACAGTTCTGATCTGAGGTGGTCAATAATCCGAGCTAACCCATGCCACTAGGTTAGTCATAATTGTTATGACTAAGCCAAGTCTAGTTTAATGAGACCTGAATCAATTCTCCCTAAGAAAAGATTAAGTCTGAGGTCTTCCACCATTGTAGATGTGCGGGCCCTTCCCGGGGTTGATTGTTCTCGGCTGGATACAGTGGCTCAGTTGCACCGGGAAAGATGCAACCATGTCTATTAGGCATTGGATGCTATGGGCTGGAGGATGAGTTGGGCTCAATATTTCGGATACGGTGAGAGACTCAATTAGGAACCCAGTCTATGCAAATGGTGGGTCTGACTTAACTAAGGAGTGGATCAATATTTCGGATACGGTGAGATTCATGAATTAGAGACCAAGTTTGGGTGCACCATGATTAGAGAATCATTGAACAAGAGTTGTTCACTCATTGGCTAACCCATCACCAATAACTGTTAGGTGAGGTGATGAGTCAGTTGGTGAGACCGCACCACCCACTAGAAATCATTAATCATGGAGATTTTTGCATCTCTACAGAGGGAGTGTAGGGATCCGAGAAAATAGTGGGAGCTAATTTGTTTAAAAATAAAATCCCTAAACAAATTGGTCAAGTCAAAATTACAGTATCTAACTAGAATCTTTGACTCTCTACAGGAAAAATGTCTGCGTCCAACCCATTGGCACGTATCCTGGACACACATAGACTGACCGGACCCAATTATAAAGATTGGCTCAGGAACTACAAAATTATTTTGGGTTCTGAGAAGTTAACCCATGTTTTGGACCAGGACCCTCCCACCTTACCAGCCCGTCCATCTGTTGAACAGAGAGCATCTCTGAAAAAATGGATAGACGAAGATAATAAGGCCAGATATTACATGTTGGGCTCGATGTCTGATGAGCTCCAGCGCCAACATGAAGGATATCGGGACTGCTCGCCAAATGTTGGCTCACCTGCAGGAGATGTTTGGTGAACAGAGTCGCGCAGCCAAATATCAAGTCACGAAATGACTTTTTAAGGCTAAGATGCGTGATGGGCAGTCAGTCCAAGATCACTGTCTGACAATGATCAAGGACATGGAAGAGCTTGAGAAGCTCGGTGTGAAGTTAGACTTGGACCTGCAGAATGATATTATTCTGCAATCCTTGACTGATGCATATGGGCAATTCATCATGAATTACCACATGCATAAACTTCAGAATTCCTTGGCCGAATTAATGAATATGCTGGTTACCGCTGAGCTTTCTATGAAAGGTTCTAAAGGCTCAGTTCTTGCTATGGAACGGACTTCTTCCAAAAGAAAGTCTTATGGAAAGAAAAAGAAGTCTGTGAAAAAGCAAAAGGTGGAAGGATCAAAGAAGAAGAAGGCAGAGCCGAAGAAGAAAGGCCGATGTCAAAGGAAAGTGTTTCCATTGCAACAGCGACGGCCATTGGAAGCGGAACTGCCCTACTTACCTGGCCACCCTGAAGAACAAGAAGGAAGGTCCTTCTGGAGGTATGCTCGTTATTGAGTCTAACCTTACGGTTTCTTCTGCATCCAGTTGGGTGCTTGACTCTGGTTCTAGTGCTCATCTGTGCACTTCTATGCAGGGTCTTGAGGATAGCAGGAGGCTGAGGGATGGAGACATGATCCTACGTGTCGGTAATGGAGCAAGAGTTGCTGCAGTAGCCGTGGGAACATACCCTCTTCGATTACCATCTGGTTTAGACTTAGTTTTGAAAGACTGTTATTTTGTGCCTGCAGCTAGCAGGAATTTGATTTCTGTTTCATGCTTAGCACAAGAAGGTTATGTGATCACCTTCTTTAAGGACCATTGTAACATTCTTTATGAAAGAAATAAAATTGCAAATGGTTTCCTTATTAATGGTCTTTATCAGCTACATATTGATGTACCTATTCTAACTATCGAGCAAAACGTGAATGCCAAACGACCTAGGGATAGTCCAAACGACAGATATCTATGGCACCTGAGATTAGGTCATATAGCAGAAGATAGGATCAACAAATTGGAGAAAAATGGGCTATTGAGTCCGTTGACTTTCGAGTCATATCCAACTTGTGAATCTTGTCTTCAAGGCAAAATGACTAAACTCCCTTTTGTAGGACATGGGGAAAGGGCCACAGATCTCCTTGCCCTAGTACATACTGATGTGTGCGGCCCATTTGATGTGCCGGCTAGAGGCAATTTTGTCTACTTCATTACCTTTACCGATGATCTGTCTAGGTATGGGTATGTGTATCTTATGAGACACAAGTCTGAAGCTTTTGAAAAGTTCAAAGAATTCAGACATGAAGTAGAAAAACAAACTAGGAAAAACCCATTAAGGTTCTTCGATCAGATCGAGGAGGTGAATACCTTAGCCGGAAATTCCTAGACTATCTAAAGGAAAATGGCATAGTCTCTCAATGGACTCCACCAGGAACACCTCAACTCAACGGGGTTTCAGAACGGAGAAATCGGACTCTATTGGATATGGTTCGATCCATGATGAGCTTCACAGACCTCCCTGATTTTCCTTTGGGGACACTCATTGTTAACTTCAATCTATCTACTGAATAGGGTTCCCTCTAAAATCCGTTCCTACCACACCGTATGAGATATGGCACGGTAAGAAACCAAGTCTGAGTCATCTCAGAATTTGGGGTTGTCCAGCTCATGTCAAAAGACAACAAGCGGACAAGTTAGAGTTTAGGTCCTTTAGAGCTCGATTCATAGGATATCCTAAAGAGTCATTAGGATACTATTTCTACATTCCAGAAGACCACAATGTGATTGTGAGTCGACATGCCATCTTTCTTGAAAAATAGTTTATTCAAGATAGCGGCATTGGAAAATAGATCAAGCTTGATGAGAAAGTCTCACAAGTGGAACGAGCTAAGGACCAATTGGAACCAAATCAGGTTGAGCCAATAAGAACACTACCTCCTCCACCTCGTAGATCGGAAAGAGTTTTCCGTCCCCCTGAGAGATACTTAGGTATTATTTCAGAGGAAGTAGAGAAAATGTTCCTCGTAGGTAATGGTGCTCATGGTGATGATCCCAAAACCTACAATGAGGCGATATCAGATATCGACTCCGAGAAATGGCTAGAGGCAATGCAGTCAGAAATTGACTCGATGCACTCAAACCAAGTCTGGACCTTGGTAGATCCACCAGAAGGTATAGTACCTATTGGGTGTAAATGGATCTTCAAGAGAAAGATTGGTGCAGATGGAAATGTGGAGACATTCAAGGCTAGACTAGTGGCAAAAGGTTATAGTCAACGCGAAGGCATTGACTATCAGGATACCTTTTCCCCAGTGGCTATGCTAAAATCCATCCGCACATTGCTTGCCGTTGCAGCCTATTTCGATTATGAAATATGGCAAATGGACGTGAAAACGGCATTCCTTAAATGGATATCTTGAGGAAGATATCTATATGGAACAGCCGCTAGGTTTCACATCCAGTGATACTGATCACAAGGTTTGCAAGCTGCAAAGGTCCATATATGGACTTAAGCAAGCATCTCGGAGCTGGAACACTCGTTTCAATGATGTGATCAAAAAGTTTGGTTTCATCAAAAATGAAGAGGAACCATGTGTTTTCAAAAAGGTCAGTGGGAGCGCTGTTGTCTTCCTCGTATTGTACGTGGATGACATCCTCCTTATTGGGAATGATATTCCCATGTTGACGACAGTCAAAATGTGGTTGTCCAAGGAATTCTCCATGAAAGACCTAGGTGAAGCATCCTTTATTCTAGGAATTAAGGTCTATAGGGATAGACCGAATAGGATGCTAGGACTTTCACAGAAGATGTACATAGAGGAAGTACTAAAGAGGTTTAGTATGGAAAACTCTAAGAGGGGATTAATACCCTTCAGACATGGTATTCATCTTTCCAAGAAGATGTGCCCTAGCACACCTGAGGAAATAGAACGCATGAGCAAGATCCCTTATGCTTCTGCAATAGGGAGCCTCATGTATGCCATGCTATGTACACGACCTGATATAGCCCATGCTGTGAGTG